>JAMWEH010000089.1:0-32626 GCA_024721245.1 Mitragyna speciosa | reverse complement strand
ATAATAAATAAAACCCATCCATTAAAAATCAAGAAAACCATCAAATCATAATTTTTTAGAAAAAATTAATCAATTGAGCTAAAAAATAACAATCAGACCGGGGAAAAGGAGAATTACATGATGGACTTAAGCTTGAGGGATTGAAGAAAGGGGAAATTGGAAGGCTGAGGAAACCCAGATCGATAAATGCTGTTATCTTCCACCGTTGAGAAATTTGGGGGTGGAATCATGACGACGTCGTTGCCAAATTCACATTCCTCTTCTTCCAGAATCACACCCATCTCTGTTTTTGCGGGTGTGCAGCTCTGTTTTTCCCGTTTCTTTCTTCCTCCCACCGTTTTTTATCTCAATGTCTGAGAAAGAAAAAAAGAATAGGTTCAATCAATTAATTCGGCTCTTCGGATGGCGAATCTGGAGGGGAGTTTTAATAACTTTGAGGATTCCTATGGATTTAGGATTCCAGTGGACTTTGCCGCCGTTTTTATAGACTTCTTGTTTTCCTTTATTTTTTTATTTTATATATATATATATATATATTAAAAAATGCAATAGTGGACTTTTGCGTTTTTCCACGTTTTGGATTAATTAAATTATCCTAATTTTGGTACGACATTGACTGATGACTCTTGGAACATGGTTCGTTCGTTAAGAATTTTCCTTTCCTTTTTTTTTTTTTTTTTTGGGCGCTTTTGTGTTTTTGGTTTGTTGGCTGTGGTCTTTTTGTTGTGGGTTGCTGGGCCCCGGGGGGCGGGGGGGGGGGGGGAAGGGGGGGTTAAGGGTGTTTTGTGGACAAAACACAATGTTAAGTAATTTCTTATATTTCACAATTCAATTTTGATTTCATAATTCTTTTGTGAAACTTTCATTTTCATAATTACATTAGGGAGAACTTGTATTGTTTGTTGTTTGTTTTAGAAAATTTCAATATATTTGTTTGGTTTTTGAAGAAAGAAAGAAGGTGGAATACTTGAGAGTTCTTTTTTTTTTTTAATGGAATAAAACGTGAAGGAAATATTAAAGGGCTATTCAAATTTGGTTTCATATTACATTTGAATTCAACGTGGGGAAAGAGAAAAGCAACAAAAAGCTCCCATCAATAAATTTTGACAACATATTATTATTATTATTATTATTATAGAACTTTTTATTAGTCCTTCCTATGCTTCTGCTATGTACAGTTAGAGGTTAGTAATCCATTATCTAATTTTTATTAAGGAAAATATTCAAAAAAATACTGAGAGTATGCTGTTATAATTTAAAACTAAATCAAATATGTTGAAAGCTATAATTTTAATGAATTTAATATTTTATGGAATATGTTATACTATCATATATATATATATATATATTGATAAATACTATCATATATTTTGTGGTAGAGTTGTTTATATAGAAATTGTCAATCAAACAATATGGATATGTTTATTGAAATGTAAAATTTAGTGTATTATTTTATTAACCAAAAAAAAAATTAGTGTACTATTTTATTGTCTTTGGAAAAAGGAGTCGATGGTTTCCATCCCACAAGAAACCATCATAGTGATGTGCGACTGCACGTCCTCGTGGACTGCACTACAAGATGATGCAAACCCTTACGTGGACTTTGTGGCTGTTATTGACAAGTGTTTTCACGTTGGATTTGGTCTACCATGACGAACCTTCCACGCAACACTTTTCCAAATCCACTTGTCTTTGTCAAACAATTGATTCAATTCAAACAAAATTAAAGGGGTGCTTAGTTTAGGAAAATCATTGAGGGAATGAGCGTAAATAATAACGATAATTATTGTTGAATATTTAAAAAATAATTATTACTATTTTCAGTCAATCAGAATGAAAATAATTAATTAAAATGTATATTAAACTCATCAATTCCTTTTTAGTGAAAAATGATATAAATTCGATTACTATATTAAATATGTTATGAGAATCGTCAATCTTCTTATTCATAAAATGGTTAACAATATTTGTAGTGACAATAATTAAGGAATTTAAGTAAATATCTTATAATTTGTTTTTTTTTATGTTTGACATTCTTCTTCCAAGTTCAAAAAATGAGTTATAGTGGTCAAGTAGAGGGGAGGTGGCTAAGTAGATTCTATTCAATGGTTGTATCACGGAGTCTTGTATTTTGACTACGATGTTAGATGGGACGTTTAGGATACGAAATCGATTTAGTTAGAAATGTCAAGTCCTCGTTTGGACTTTGAATTTATTTATTTATTTATTTTTTGAATATGGTGGACTTTGAATTTATCATTGTGCCAACTATTTATAAGGCTAAGATTAGTCGTTTGTCAAAATGCAGCATGGAATCTAGGCTATTAATTTTCCATGGCTATGACCGGCTAGATATAATAATTCGGGTTTGAGTGTCATTTTGTCATGGAGTTCCTCTCGCGTACAAGAAAGATACGACTAGTAACACTTCTGTACATTTGTTTACCTAAATTATTGTTTAATGCATATATAAATTGCTTTTTAGAAAAAAAATATTAAATGAATTATGTGCATTGTCAGTTGATATACTAAAATTAATAATTTATTATTATATGGTAATAGTAGCACACTTTTATATTATTTACATCATGTAACATGTTACTTGGTGTACACAATTCGTACTTCACTTTCGAGGAGTTGAATCAAAACCAAAATGGCATAACCCCCAGAAATTACTAAACTAACCAACCTTTTACAAGTTGACTCAAAACCAAAATTGGCATTGCCCCTTCAAATTCCTAAACTAGAGGCTCAACCCCACAAGATATTAGACTTTCAGTATTTCTTTTAAAACCAAAGCAAGACTCTCAATACAATTGGGCCACCCAAAGTTTTGCTGTTAAACTTGGGGTAGTAAGAGTTTAATTCATCCATTTCCTAAATACAGCTTTTTACTAACTTCAGAAGGGAACATGAAACACTCAAACTTGTGTAACTTTCAGCTCAAATTAAGTTCTGCTTTTTCAAACAAGTTATTTAATTCTCATTTTTCAGCAGTTTAAATAATTTCTCATATAATTTCTTGTAACTGAAAAGCCCAAAACTAGTCCTAGTAGTAAAATTGCCAGGAATTGAGGATCTTACCATCACTAATATTCACTTCCAATCGGGTACATGATGTTAACCAATGCGTGGTATTATATGAGTTCTTTATATCCTCTGTGTAGGCAGAATGTAAAAACACCAAAATATGGTGGCGAAAATTTCATAAAAACTTTCAAATTACCGCTTCACTCCTTTAGTGGTGAGTATCTTGATAGAAAAAGAAAAATTATGTACACGCAAAATAAGTGACACAAACTTGTATAAAAATTTATGTATATGACATAAAACTCATATTTTATCATTTACTCTCCAGGTATAAAACAGACAAATTCTTATAATATTTAGGAGGCGTTTGGTTCAAATTATTGAATCACCTATCACTATAAATATTATTAACCATATTACAAGCATGAGTTTTGACGATTCTCCCTAATATATTTGGTTTAGTAATGAAATGGGTATCATTCTCTCCAAAATGATTACTAAGTTTGATAAAATAATATTTTAGAAAGAAATCATAAACACAGCAGTTAATCACTTTCATCTCGATTAAAATATAATAATAATTATTTGTCAATATCAATAATAAGTATCATAACTAATCACACCCAATCCCTTCCCTGTTCATGTAAACCAAATACCCTCTTAATTCTCTTGTACGAAAGGAGTGATATCAAACGCATATTTTATCATGTATATTAAAGTTACAAAATAATTCTTTTTCTACCCACCAAGTTTAGACCTAGTAACATGAAAGTATGAACCTAGTAATATCCCATCCCTCCCCCACGACTCGTGTCTACACCCTCAATCGCCCACGCCAAGTTTCCTATTCTCATACGCAGAAGTCCCAAGTTCACTCCTTTACTCTATCTTTCCTCCTCAAATCTTGTGCGTCTTCTGCTCCAATGGCCGCTATTAACCAGCAAACTCCTCAAGACAACACCAGGCTTATCTTCACATACGGTACGCTAAAACGCGGGTTCCACAACCATGCCCTAATGGAGGAACTGATGGCCACGCTCGACGCTTCATTTGTCGGGGAATACACCACGGTGGAGTCCTTCCCACTCGTCATTGGGCCCTACGGGATCCCTTTTCTGATTAATCTTCCGGGGTCGGGTCATCGGATCCCGGGCGAGATGTATTCGGTGACGGGTCGGGGACTGTCCCGGTTGGATGAGTTGGAAGGGATTGAAACAGGTCATTATGAGAGGTTGCCGGTGAATGTGCTGGCTGATGGCGGTGGACCAGTGGTGGCGGCGGAAGGGTACTTTGCCCACCGGAGCTTCGCGGAGGCGCTGTGGAGGAAGAGTGGGGAGAAGGGGTTGAGCGGATTTAGTAAGGAAATGGGAGGAAAGTATGTGAAAAGGGGCAATAGGCCTTTGGATTATAATTTTGTTGATGATATTTGGAAGTTTATTTCTCATTCGTGATTAGGATTTTTGCACTAATTCTTGGTATTTGGATAGAATTTATCTGGCTCTTTTTTATACAGAACAAAATAAAATAAGAATTCTTTTTCTAATTCTTGGGTATTTCTGTTGATTGGAGTGATGTGGCATACTTAAATTCTTGTTTCCATTTTAACCGACTCTGAGGCCTTCTCCTATCAAAGAAAACTAGAAATAACGAATTTCTGTGGCTGCCAGATCTTCATTTCAGTCTCCATCCTGCCATTTTAGCTATTTTTAATGGTGCAACTAAGCAACATATGGAAAAGGTATATTGTATAGACAACAGAGAACTATCTTTGTCCCTATGTGTCTGAATAGTGCTTTTGAAAATCTATTCTAAGACGGACTTGACTTGTCGGATTGATTCATCTGTTTGCAATGGACTGACTTGTATCGTTTTCTGCCTAGGTAGGGTATGTTAATTAGTCATTTTCTGGATACTGAATGAGCATTGGAGTTTTACTGGCGAATCTAGTTTACATCATATCCAAGAGAGCATTATTGGTGTAGAGACAATCTATATATCCCAAATGTACATTTGAATTCTAAAATCACACTTTAGTCACATAAATCATCTCAGCACAATAATTTTGAGAATGAAGAACACAAAAAAGAGATGAACTTTTAAGTTCATAGTTCATTTTTGATAGTTTATACATGTATACTTTTGGCCTGTTCTTTCTTCCTCACTGTTCTTGGATACTTGGTGCCAGCACCACATTTCATCTTGATTTGCTCGTTAAGGACCGCTGACATTTAGTTTATCAGCTTGTGCTGGCATGGCTAACTCAGATGGTGAAAAATGAACAGAAGGCAGAGCAGGCAAGTCAGGTGCTTGGAGGTTACTCCAGTCCTTTGACAGAATGGAAGTTGCTGAACCATCTATTCCTATGTGAGTAACATGCTTGACATCTGTGGGTAATCCAATTTCCATGCCAAAGTCTTCTTCTTCTGTTTCTTCATCCTTGTAGACTGAAGCATCAAATGGAGAGACAAATTAGTATTAACAGTTGTGAATTTCTTTCTCAAATTATTAACCACTAGAAGTGCTTGTATCTGATTAAAAAGAATTAATCGTATTTGGACATATTATTAGCTTTGATATCCAGGTAGTGCTGAAACTCACCAAATAATTGAGAGAGATTCTTAAAATTCTTGAACAGCCTTTGGATTTTTGGAACTGCAAGGAGGCTTAATGTGTTCTTCAGGTTATCATCTGACAAGCTTTCTTCGTCATCTTCATATTCATCTTCCTCCTCCTTGTCATCCTTTCGAGTTCCTTCGTTGTCCAAATTTTAAGAAGAGAATTAGCCGATGATGAATGTGATGCCTAAAGAGATGTAAGCGTGCTTTATATGTGTATCAGTGCTATAGTTGTGCAATGTGATGAGTGTGTGTGACACAGAGAGAGAGAGAGAGAGAGAGAGAGAGAGAGAGAGAGAGAGAGAGATACTTGAGGGGTTTGAGTTTGCGTTTTGCTTTCGTCTATTAGGAAACTGTGCTCCAATTGCAATGCTAGATTCAGATATACAGCTCATAGAGAAAGGAAGAAGAACAAATCTTTCTATTCGATCTCTCATATCTTCAAGCGGGAGGCAGCTCTGTGATAAGTGATGAGGTGTTCAGCAGGGAAGAGAAGGATGGATAATGGTTGAGGAAATGAAATTAGAGGAGATGAATTTGGTGTAATGTTATAATGTTGCTGCCTTTGTCTCCAAGTTAAAATGATACTATGTATAGAAAGTCAATATCTACATTGAGTTGTATGAGAAAGACAAGGGAAGTCTACCGGCCTAGATTAATATATGTCATGGACATTTTCTCAACAAAGTAAGGATTTAGTTGTGTTGTATTGTCTACTATATTACTTTTCTTTGGTTAATGTGTGTTCTGTATTTAGCTAACAATGGTGGATGTTGCATCTACCTGCCTCTCTTTGAAGGGAAGCGACCATTTTTTCTTTGCAACCGAACAGTGCTTTTTTTACAGTGTTTCTCCTCGCTTCACTATCTTTCCTTTTCTTTCCATTTGTCTTCTCACAGTACATGAATAAACTTAAGTTTAACTCCAACTCAAACGAGTGTATTACAAGCAAACTTTGGATAACACAGCATCTTAAAATACAAGAATTCTAGGTGGATGTTTATTGATGTAAAGGCTTGTAACTGATGGAAGGTATCATTCTACAAGAAAAATAACGAACTTATCATGAAGGTATTATCCATTTCGACACGTCAAATTTTGCATCGTAATACCTTTTTTAACGTAATACATTTCTTATTCGTTAGTTTGATTTTTGGGGTGTGTTCTTGAGATAGTGGATCAGTTTTACAGGTACCCCATAACTTCACATAACATGTGCTTGATGCACAACTTAGAAAACTGTAGCAAATGTACTCGAGAAATGTTCTGCTGCCAAGTTTATATCGAGGGGGTGATGGTAAGGATTGAATAATTGTTCTTGATTAGGATACTAATAATTAATCGAATAATTGTCCTTGACTAAAATACTGATGATTATCACGAATATAACAAATCATTGTCTACTCAAAACAAGAAAAACACAAGGACAGAAGACCATGGTCTCTAGTAATTATATATTTTTGAGTGTGGTAATTGGCAGATATACGAGCCACTACACTAGGCATTTTTGTTAGGTGGAGAAGACAAAGGGCTTGCTTTGTCCTGAATTACACGTCTCCAACTTTTCCTACTACCCTTTGCCTTTTCACTTTGGATGTAAAAGATATATTTCAACTCAGAAATGAGAATTGAGGAGAGAACTCCCATAAAAAAGAAAAAAGAAAAAAGCTGAAATAGAGTGCTTTTTTCTACTTTGCCAAGACACCCGGACAACGGTTGGCTTCTCTAAACTTGTGCCTCAATGAATAACATATTAGCTATTCAGCAGAGGTAAACAGAATCAGGTCTATGCAATTTGCTTCTAAAAGGTAAATTACAGTTTGCTTGTTTTAGTTAAGAACAATATGAAAAGAAGAAATTGAGATGCCACAATTTCTTTTCTACAAGTTAGAACTGATATTGTGAGCACGATGACAAGAGAAATCATTTCCCTACTAATATGATTGCAGCAGCCAATCATTTTCCAACTAGCCCAAGAATGCCAGCAATTCCAAGATTTTTTGGAAGGAATAATTTTTAGCTCTTAAACCCCCCCCCCCCCCCCCCCTCTCTCTTCTTCTTTCTCTCTTCTCTCTCTTCTATACATTGCAATTTGTACAGATCCACGGTTAGAGAACAAATTTTGGGGGTCAAACACTCGGGATGCAAATCTCCTTGTTGAAGAGCCCAAGATCAAGGATCAATTGTTGATATAAATGTAGAACTTTAGACTCAAATATCACGTACAACACCGAAATACACACTTAAGTTTGTTGAGATCTCAAATTTTGCAAGCCATGATTATACTCCAAGGCTTCTTAGTGGAAGTATTACTGGATTTATAATTCTGTATAATTGCCCTATACATCTTTTGATCTTAGTAGAAGTGCAACGGTATTCACATGCTTAAATAATTAGTCTGCAAATTAAACCATGCCAATAACTTTTCACTCTAATATTCTTTTACTTAAAAGATATTCTTGAACTACTAGTAACTTAGGAAATAGCATCATAACAATTTTATAACAGATCCACTCAAATAATGGGTTGATTAACCAATAACAGTATATATTTATTGACACTTTACTAGAAAATCAGTGTGCTTCTTTAATTCAAGGATCATGATAATTGAACTGAATCCTACATATCAATTTGCACAACATAAACAACACATTAGGGTCGTTTGGTTGGATTTAAAATATTTTACTAAGAAAATATTTTACATGCAAAATCTCTTTTTTTTTTTACAATTTTCTGGTATTTGGACGACTAGAGTGAAAATCTTTTGAGAATTTTTTTTTAATTTTTTTATTGTTAATATGAATTCAATAGATTAATAACAATTGTAATAAATGTTTGACAAGTAAAGTTAACTAGAAATTGTTTTGTTTATAATTAATCTTCAAAATATTATAATGGTAAAATATACATAACTATAATCATATCATTGTGAAACTGAAGATTATGAAAAAATTTGTTGATAATAATTAAAGACAAAAATTAGTGTGGTAATTGAAGTTACAAAAGTAAGTACTTAAGGTTTAATATCACTTTTAAACTCTAAGCTGACATTCATTAAGTATATAAATTACTTTTCAGTCAAAGAAAGGAAAATTGAAAAATGTGTTACACATAAAAATATTTACTGGTGTTTGGCACCAAGGAAAAATTTTACAATATTTTTTCAAGAAAATATTTTCAGTTCAAATAAACAAGACCCTAAAAGGAAAATCAAAACCCTAAAACAGTTATAACCGTACAAGAAACCGTTACAAACGTACAAGAAACCGTCAATATTGACGCTACTAGTCTGGGATATTTTTGGATCTTTTTGGAGATGCTCCTCTTGCAACAAACAAGCTGAGGGTCAATATTGATGCTATTAGTCTGGCGAACTTTTTGGATCTTTTTGGAGCTGCTCTTCTTGCAATACACAGGCTGAGATTTGGGTTATATATATAAATTATCCAGAATAGGCATTCCATTCTGAATTTGGTTTGCCAAATATTGAATTATTTTTTTTTTCAATCAATTCTTAGTGGAAATGCGTTATAGATGAAAAAAAAAATCTTTTCATTCCGGACCATGTCAATATACCAAACACAATAGGAATTAAGTCAAGCAAACATATCAATACTCTCTTCTTATTCGCATCGAAAAAAAAAATAGTACGCAAAAGAAAATCCGTTTGGTTACATTATTTGAGCCATTTTTTGGAAAAAAAATTTTCCCAATCCGTTTGGATTGATGAAAATTATTTGGTCAAAAAGTAAAAAAATTTTTGATCAAATTTTTTCACCAAATTTTCCCACCAAATTTTCATTCTAAATTTCAAATGAACTTTAGAGATTTTTTACACAATTATTCACAAAAGCAAACGTGTTTATGTTCAAAATTTGTTTAAAAAAACTGAAAAAATTGCGAGTGACAAAATGAGATCCATTTTCGGTAGGTTTTGAGGTTGGACGACGAAACGGACGATGTAGCGGACGACGAAATGGACGTCCGCTTTTTTAAGCTAACGTCTGCTAAGACACAGAAATGTCTTAACGGACGTCCACTTCTTTAAGCGGACAACGAAGCGAACATCCGCTTCTTTAAGCGAACGTCCACTAAGACACAGAAATGTCTTAGCGGACGTCCACTTCTTTAAGCGGACTCCGCTTCTTTAAGTGGACGAAGAAACGGACGTTCGCTTTTTTAAGCAAAGGTCTGCTAAGATATAGAAATATCTTAGCGAACGTCCGCTTCTTTAAGCGGACAACGAAGTGAACACCTGCTTCTTTAAGCGAACGTTCGCTTTTTTCAAACCACTATTATGTCACATCAAAAAAAATTTCAAATTTAAACACTTTTTCAACCTTCTAAAAAAATCAACAAAAAATAATCTAAATAATTCTAAAAAAACACTCCAAATAACACTATCCAAACGGAGCCATATATCCAAACAACTCACAAAAACCAAAAACTCACCCGACAATTCTTTAAAGAGATACTTCATAAAAATAGTGCCCTCTAATGCTTTAAACATATTGATTTTACATAAAAAATAATGCTCCAACCAAAGAGTCTTGTACATCAAAATTAGGTTAAATAAAGAAAATATTTCCCAATTAGATAATTTTTTTATAAAATGAGGACATGCCTGTCCATAAAGTTCATATTTAATTAGTATAATGTGAAAATACATTACATTTATGTTACATGTCAACCATCAATGAACTCAAGAAAACATCTGGTTTATGTCCAGATTTCAGAATACCGGAATGAATTTGCCGAGCAACCTCCTCCAGTCTGATGCAGTCACAACGCTTGTTAGTGTTACCATGTATTAGCATCTAAAACTTTGCCAAGCATAAATCTTTAACTTTATGGACATGCTTGTACTCATTTTATGTAACTTCCTGCATGCGATACGAGTTTTTTCTGGGTCAACCAGGTATTGAATCTTATGTCATCACACAGGCATGTAAGCTGTAACATTCGACCATCTCATCTGAAGCATCAATGCAAAAGCCATATTCACATTGCATCTTCCACACAAACGACTTGTACAAGACAAATATTCACTCAGATTCGTAACAAAAGTAGGGTCTAGGACATCCTTTAGCACTTCATTTTTCCTCCTTGAGTATCTCGTGATCCTTTTGATTCCATGGAAAACAGAAACAAAAGCCACAATCCTTCTTTCCCACCTCGCCAAACTTTCATAACCCCCCAGATATTTGCAGTTATACACAGGACACAATGTAACGCGAAACCTTTGGAATGCAAGTAAATCGTATCCAAACTTAAATTTGAAGCTAAAACAACCAGAACAAGCTTTCAATTGAACCATTTCTTCACATTTGCATGCATATTACTGCTACAAAACAAGATCAAAGAAAACATACAGTATATTTGCATGTGCTGATATGTACGTATACAAAATCGATTAGCTGTAAAGTTATGTCCTGAAACCCAACGTGCTAAAGATTTCCTGGTATTATAAAGCAAAGGAATCGTCAAAGCTATTTTATGAGTGTCAATGCTACTACAGAATCATGTTAATCTACAAAATTTTGGTCATAGTGGAGGATAAAAATATGAAGACAACGAAAAACCAAGGAAAAGCAAGCCACCAACTGTTGCAACTGTGCGTTGAGAGATCTTAGATGCTAGCATGCTTCCTCCAATCACTGCCAATGATGTGCAAATTGTATGTCCAATTGTAGCCCCTGCAGCAACACCGACTGCATTTTTGTGTGTAGCAAGCTGCAGAAAGTGAAGTGATCCTTAAAGCACAAATATAGCTCAGACACATTGCCGAATTCCAGAAAATCAGCATCAAAATTTATGGAAATTGCCAAGAGTATCATCAGCTATATACACGGAAATGAATGCGAACAGGCAGGCATATGAGGCACTATGAACTTCCGTATACCAGTTATTGTCATACAAAGATAATAAGCCCATAGCAAAAAGGAAACATGGTCTCAGAGTACAACAAATAAATTCACACAAATACCTTAAAGTAAGGATTTGAAGTATGCCCATGAGCATGTCACAGCCATACAAATTTTATTCAATTACATGATATAAGGTGCTGATAACCGAGTATGTCTGGGGAATTTCCTATTATGGCAGTTATCTCATATTGAATTAGTCAAAGTACTCTACTTTTGTCCAAGAGATAACCAAAAAAAAAAAAAAAAAAGCATAATTAGCATGGCATCAAGTTCAATTCTTTGATTGGCCCAAATAGCTTTACAGGGAAGAGAAAATCTTACAGCAATTGTTGCTATCTGGCTACGGTCTCCCCATTCAGCCAAAAAGGTCAAAATGAATGACTGCACAAAAACAGAAAGTTATTGTCAATTATCGACGGTTGTGGGAAAATATATAGCAAGACAGCCAAGCCAAACACTAACTTCCTAAGAAACAAAAATCTGAAACTAACAACCCCAAAGAGAACCTATTTTTTTTTCTACTTCTCCTTCCTGTCAGTAACACAGGTATCCTCAGTCACTTGACATATTAAAATACTTTGAAGAAAAAATTTCTTAAAAAAGTTATATTCATCTAAACAAAATGTCGATTTTATATAATTCCTATCTAATAAACTTTTCAAAACAATTTGAGTACACCATATAAGGCTAGTACAAAGGCAAACCTCCAAAAAAATTGGTGTACAGAATCTAGAAAAGAATCGCCGGACCACTGTCTTCCCTTGTCCAGCTTCAAGTTTCTCCTCCACCTGACACATTTCAACTTGTTAAAAACATATTGATATTAACAATGAATACTACAAAAACAAAGTACAAAGAAAAGAACAAAGGCATGGCAGACTAGTATTTTAACAAAAATATTTCCACTTTTTCCTCTTTCACTGCTTTTTCCTCTGCTTTGGGATAAGAGTAAGACATCATAAATAATTCAGCTTGCAGCTGTTTCATATCAAAGAAAACAACAAGAAGCCTGTGTTTTATAAAAATTGGACTAAAAACTAAGATAAAAATTTTGTTCACCCTAAAACAAACAACTAGCAGCCGTAATGATTCATTTTAATCTAAACAGGGTCTTGATAGGAAAATCAAAGAAAAATGTCAACCATATAAATCACTTCGACAACCAGAAATGCCAACCATAAAAATCACTTCAACAACCAAATAAATCAATGGCGGCTGAAACATAGGCTTTGCTGACTTTCTGTCCTCTGATTAAGCTGTAAATATAACTGCAAGTTGAACTTGAGCAGAAAATATTGAATGAAGTGAATAAAGGGGACAATTTTGAAAAATTTTACACTCAAGATATTCTGCTGATATAAACTGCCAAAATCTCATAAATTTGAGAACCAAATTAAGGAAATGCAAGCACCAAGAACTTGCAATTTTATTACTGTTTTACAGAACTATAAAGAAACCCAAAAGGATCAATTGCTAACTTGATATTGCATGAAGACAAGCAACAAATAAAGCTAAAGACGAACGTACTTCCTCCATTTCCTTCTTCTGGGAAGCTTTTGAATCTGCCCTCCAAGCAATATAGAGTAATCGCAACCCAAAAAATGCATAAAGAACTGCAATCAAACATTGGAAATTCAAATTCAAAATTTGACTCCTGAATTTAAATTATGAACACTCTAATTATTTATCACATCACAAATGAACATTTGATTTATTTCATACTCTATGATAAAAAAAATCAAAGCATCTCAACAAAGACACAGTGCCATCTGAAATAAATAATGGAAGAATATCCAGAAAAGGTCAAACCATACCATATACCAGAAAAACAACCATTAAATCAAAGTTATCAAGCAACAGGATTCAAGGAGAAATAATAGATAGACAGAAATATGGTCTGAGGATGATATTTTAATAAGACCAGTTAAATCCACAATGATGGATTCAGTAAAATCGATAATGACTGGTCCAGCTAAGGCCATTCACATTTCATAGCTTGATATATAATTCATTTGAAAAATTAGAAAAGCGAAACAAGAACAACAGATTGATGCTTCATTTTTTTCCATTTGGTATAATGTTCTAAAAAGTTTTCCATGTATGGATGCAATCAATCTATAAAAAATTTCACAGAGTGTTTATTGCACCCAACAAAAGAAGAAATAAAATTTCACACGGCACCACAATTGGCAAGAAAGTACATACCAGTAGCTGCACTATTTGTATGCTTCCTTGATATCAAGTTTGGCACAATCCTACCAAGTCCAGTGGAAAGTACCTAGCCACATGCAAAAGAAATCCAATCTCAGTATTCTTTTCAAAAATAATAAAACCACGGAGTAGTGCAATTAATAGCTCCAGACATTTTAAGGCATCAGGAATGAGCATTTAGAGTGCAGGCTGAAATGGATACAGTATACAGGTATATAAGGTTTAGAATATAACCAGTAAACTTACCGTCATCACAAACAAGGCACTGAGTGCACCAGATAAAACAATTGACTTGGGATGACGCATTGCCATAAGAGCTGCTATTATGAAAGTCTCGTCTCCAATCTAGCAAGAAGATACAACATTGTAAGAGAAAACCCCTAGGTATTAAGCCAAAATCACAGAGAAGGATAACACTGACTATCTTTAAGCGAAATCACGAACCTCACTGACAAGGATCATAGAGAAACTTGCAAAAAATGCATCAAATATTCCAAGACCCGAGTCCAATTCAACACCAAGAACAACAGAACCAGAATCACTCTCATCCCCTGTAGTGCCAGTCTTGATTTTGTTTACAAAAATCTGTAAGCAAAAATTTTGAGCAAAATGACCAAAATCTGTCTTTTAATGATCCAAAGATGCAAACCAAATGGAAGTTTCTACAGAAAAACAGTAAACATAATTCCACTAGTCTGTACTAATAGCACACTAATAACATTCTTCCATGCTCTCGTGAGCAAAACCAACATTAATAAAAAGCTTTTGCCTAAAGATCATCCACCTTTATTTGACACAACGGATATACTAAAGGAATCATTGCCACCGCATGAGGAATCTCCTAAATTCCTGTTTTCAACCATGTTCAAATAAATTATTGCAATGTAACCATTCTTATCTCCGAACATCCCTCTGCAGTAATTTACACATAACCTCTATCCGTAATCCTGTATAATATCTCATGTTCTTGAGCACTGACCTACACAAGGACATTAAAAGGAGGGACAGGAGAGTTAAAGGTTCAAGACTATTAATCCCATAAAGATGTTCCTTTTTTCTTCCCTTCAATCTATTTCATTTTTCTTTGGGAATTTCTACTTTGATTGTCCTTCCTTTTGCTTTCAATCTATTAATTATTTGTTTGTGAATTTCTAGTCTAATTTTCCTTCTTTTCGCTAATATATTACAAAAAGACAATATTTTCCTACAAATTATACAACAATTTCAACAAATATCTAAGAAACGTCCAAGAAATCCTTAACAAACCAGACAACCAAGAAAAGTAGACGTAAAATTACTATCAGCTTACTTTACTTTTCCGACCCAGATCTATAATAGCCCCGCTTGCCTCCTCTCTTTCAGATTCCTAAATCCACACCAAAAATAACATCATCACATCAAAAATACAGTAAAACACGGAACCCATCTACTCTGCCGGCATATAAACATATGAAAACACTCACCTGAGCAGAAACTAGAGGTAATGAAACAAAAAGCAGAAAAAAGAGTATGCCAAAGCACAGAAAAATACTTCTTTCTCGAATTTTCGATAACAACCCCATAATTTTTCTAATCTTTTTTTAAGAGGGTTGGATTCAGAAGCTGAGAATCTGGGATTCCAAAATTCCTCTCAAACTAGTTCAAGGTAATATATGAAAAAAAATTTGCTTGCTTGGTTTTTACTTTCTTGAAGCGAAAAAAAAAAAAAGTTATAAAATCAAGGAGCGAATTGGGATGTAGGAGGAATCTTCAGAAAGATCTAAACTAATGAGGAAAGGAGAAGGAGATCAGATGATCGTGGGAACTCTGCATTCTGGCTTCCAGCAAAGATCTCCCCAAGGCCAGGCTTCAACAGGAGACTTCCTATTTATTATTCTTATTCTTGGATTTTGACCTTTTTAATTGTTTTTTTTTTTTTTTGAGGATATGGTTTTTTTTTTTTGAGGATACAATAGGATTTTATCCTTTTTAATTGTTTCTTAAATTAAACATACCCAGTGATTAGGCCGGTCACACTCATAGAAGGGTAAGTATTTGTGTAGACTATGATTTCTTGAAATATTATTAATAAAATAATATTGTAATATTTAGACGTGATGTATAATATGATATGTCTGTGATAAAAATATTATTCAAAATATAATAAGTTAGCTGAAAAATACATTCTGATAATATTTAAAATAAATTTGTTAAAACGGATATTATTTGAAAATAGTAAGAAAAAGAGTACAAAGAAATTATTATTCTCTGACCATGAAAGTTGATCGATAATTTGATATGCAATTATCAAATATTTGTTTAAATATAAGAATAATCTATTTCTAACGTGTTCATGTTTAAATAAATATCATTTAAACCTTCAAATATTATTTTTGAGAGTCATATTATGTTTTGCGCAATATTATTCTACTCGCAATATGTGAGAATATGGTGGACAAAGGAAGGCTAGTTTTCTTGATGGAGGTCAAACTGGTCAAAACTTCAAAGAGTTAATTGTGTTTTACAGAATTATGATATATATGATCTTGTTCGATTCTCCCATGTTTTTATCATGATTGTAAATCATTTAGGGGATCCTTGCCTAATACTTCTTTTTACCATATATACCACATTTTAAGATACATGTAAAATTCTATCATGACAAGTGCAAAGAAGTGAATTCTACGACATTAGCAAACTAGCGACACAATCTGATGGACTTCGATCAAATATGAATATTGAGCTTAAGTGCACTAAAAATTGAAGTATTTGAATTTGATTCAAACTTCATCAAGATTAGCATGTCGAGCTTAAACTCAACTAATTTGTTAATGAGCTCGAGTTTGGCTTACTTTGATTATCATTCAAACTAGGTCAAGCAAGAGATTAAGCTATGAATTGAATATCCAATACTAAGTATAATTATTCAAGTAACTCAACATTGACTCTAAATCGGCTGAAGATTTGAATCAAATTAATCTTTTGAGATGGTTGATTTTGGATGCTCGATAGTAGTCCAACTTAAAAATTACCCGACAACTTATAAAGTGTTACATAAGATTAATGCATGATTACACGTATCGTTAAGAATTGTGATATCAAGTTTTTTTTTTTAACAATAAAATTGTTTGATAACGTGGATTAACCCAGGTTTTGTTCATCATTAGTATAATTTCGCCCATACTCGTGAAATAACGTTGTTCCGAATATGGTATGTGTCCTGGCAAATTTGGTAGAGTTAGGCATAGCCGCGGGTGATAAACTAAGGACCAAGAATTTTGATAACTTATTACTGCCATGATTAAATCCTTTGTACTAACCAAACCAAATCAACTAGGGTTCTACCATTTGTTTGCAAATAGAAGAAATAAAACAAAAGAACGGTTGGCTATTCTTCCAAAAAGAAAAATAGAAAAGAAAATTTTGGTTGATACTTTATTGGGAGAAATTGGGAATCAAGTTAATGAAAATATAAGGAGACGTTAGTTTTGGAATGAGTTATAAGAGAGAGTTAAAATACACATGAGTGTGGGGTAGAGAAAGGCTGTTGGTTGGTGGCAATAATAGCCAGATTGTCCTATGAAAGAAGAAGGGATAGTTCCACATACCTCCCTCTAGTTTTATGGCAATTTCATTGACCTCCCCTCATATTTAAGAAATAACATTTACCTTCTTCCTTCTTTTCATGTTTGGTATAATAAATTTAGCCCTACAACAATTAGTTTGACTTAAAATTTTGTTTAAAGTAAAAGTAATATATTTTTTTCCTACTTTATCCTTCTCATGGGCCATACCAAAAATATGAATACAAATTTTTCATTTTCAATTTTCAGAGTAACAAGTATATCAACTTCATTTGTGTCAATTTCTTTACCAGTTTTATAGAATTTCACTGTACCCGGCTATTATTTTAAATACAAGAGTCATGAGATATGGAATTCCAAGTATCTCGCAATTTGTCCAAATTTGATAATTCAAATTTTTTTGGTATTTTCTTAGATTTCAAGGACAATCGCATAAAATTGATCTCTAAAAGTTTGTGTATTTTTAATTTTGGTAGAAATGTAGGTCTTAATGCTTTTAGGAATGCTTTAGTTTCTATTTCATATTTTGATGATGAATTCTTTATTATTTCTCTCTAATTTCACAATCAATTTAACATGTAAGGTAAGGACTAGAGTTGAGAGGTGATGGTTGTGGGCAAGGTAAAGAGTGGAATATACCAAACATTACACAAAATACTACTTTTACTCTAGATTTTTTTCCTGATATATAAATAAATAACAAATTGTTACAAGAGGTCATTTATGTCAAATTACATGTTTTGATGATGAATGTAAATCCCCAATATTCCACAAGAGAGGTAATTGTCATTCCCTGTGTACAAAGGAAGGTCAGTGAAATTGTTATATACTTGGAGGGAATATGTGAAATTATCCCAAAGAAAAAAACAAATCCACACTCAAACATAAATAAGATTGAATACCGGTTCTCATCACCCTTTTATTTATACATAATATTAGTAAAAATAATATCTCAAACTTCATTGTCTACTGACCACCAAATAAAAAGTACAACCATGATGATGTTTGTATGCTATTGTTATGATTGTGACTTCGCCACTGTGTATTGACGTAATACTACATACATTTCTCTTACCTCTTCGGTTCTTTCATACACTTGTATAACTTTCTCTCACTTTACTCTTTTTTAGAGAAAGTAACAAAAGAAATTTTGGATGCACAAAGGTTGTACGTTTTGCTTGTACAGTCTACAATTTAAAAATGTTATTGTAGTGACTTTTTTTTTTTGTTTAAAGATGTGCATATGACATGCAAAAGTTGTTGAAAGACATGTTTGGAATTCTCTAAAAAAAAATACATATTATTAGATTAGAAACCAGATCCATCCAAATGTTAGACAGCCGTTTTAGTATTTGCAATGTTAGAGCAGCCATTTTGGAATTTGAGAATGTGTTGCTTTTTTATGTTCCTAAAAATGACTTTTGTTTTAACAATTTATATATCTCTAATTTTAGGGGTAAAATGAGTAGCATGAAAATATTCTTATTTTAGGTGCGCCTCTTTTACGGTCTTGATTTTATGTTAGTTATAATTAATTTTTTAGTTTCGAACTACTTATACAATTGATTTTCCATTATAATTCATCTTTTTTTTTGCACTAATTATAATTTTTTTATTAAAATTACTCTTCTTAACCGCACACATCAAATATGTATCAATCACTTATTTAACCAAAAAGAAAACATCGCATCCCAAAAGATTCTCAAATATATTTTTCAATCACCTTTCTTAAATACATCTTATCTAAAAAATTTATAGTATTAAAATACACTAAAAAGCAATATTAAAATAGAGCCTATACATTTTTCTATATAAACTACTATATTTTTTACTCTTAGAGTCTATTTGTTTAGATTAAAAATATTTTTTATAAAAATATTTCAAAATTTTCATTAGTGCTAAACAACAGAAAATATTTTCCTGTATAAAATATTTTTCAATTTTCATTCCTTTGACTGAAATAATTTTTATTTTTATCGACTAATTTTTTTCTTAATCTTGGGCTCCACAATAATATGATTATAATTATGTACGTTTTACCATTGTTTATTTTGAAGATTCATTATAAAAAAAAAACTCTAGTTAACTTTATTTACTTGTCAAATATTTATTACAATTGTTATTAGTCTATGTAACTCATATTAAAAAAAAATAAAAAAATTATTTTCAAAAAATTTTCACACTGATGTCCAAACATCATAAAATTGTAAGAAAAATAACATTTTTCATGTAAAATATTTTCTTACAAAAATAATTTTTTTAAAAAAATATTGTATATCCAACCAAACGTAGCTTATTCTTCATAATAATTGCATTAAATTTCTGATAATTTTTCCAAATTCCAAAGTCTATTATTATTTCCTCCATCCTCCCTCCAATTTCCCACCTTGATCATCACCCACTCTTAATTATCACAATTAAATAAATACTAGTTTTTTCAAGTAGATAATTCACACAAACTAAATAATTGCTACCTAAGGTCACTGAAACACTCACCTAAGCACACCCCACGAGTGAATCCCAAAAGTAAATTGCTGGGACAAGAATTAACTCTCATTAAATAAATACTAGTACTAAAACAAATAAGGGGAGGAAAGAGAGAGAGAGGGGTGGGACCAATTTATATAGTGTAAAAGTGTGAAGAAGGAGAAGAAGAGAAATCATCAATGGGGATTCTACCGGCGGCCACTGATGCTACCGGCGTTAACGATTGACGATGGAAATCACCGTTTTCACAGTTCGATTACTAGCAACATGGATTTTGATGCCAGAATTCCGATGTCCCGAGCGTCTGTCACCGACGCTTCTTCGTCTCTCGATCAAGGTTCCCTTCCTTTCCTGAATTATCCCTCCTCGCACCCCCTCCCAAAAGAAAAAAAAAAAAGAATAAGGAAATTCAGGTGTGATCATACTTGAATTTGCATTTAATTCTTCTCTTTTCTTTTTTTAAAGTTTAATTTTAATATATTTTTAAATATGTGGACGACACGTGCTGCTATGAATTGTTAATCAATTTTTTTTACATGTGATTTTCTCCGATTTTTTTACATGTGATTCTCGCAGAATGGATCACAGCTTGCATGCATGTGAATTATTTATGTTAATTATCAACAATTCTTAAATATTTCTCTTCATTGTTCTATGGTAAATTTCCACCTCTTAATTTTGAGGCATAACAAATGCGCCCACTTAACAATTTCATCATATAAGTTTGAGGTATAAAAATTCGGTTATGCCAAGTTCAACAAATGCAAGAAATTATTTAGGTGGGTCCGATAAGTTGTCAACAAATTATATGGGAGTGTTTAACCATTCTAGCATATTTATGTATATTTGGGGTTGAAGGTTTGAATTTCTCTTTGGCTTGTTCTCAGCAAAGTAACCATTTGTTTTATAGTAGTAATTTTATTGGAAGAATCATTGTTGATGAATAAGCTGCTTAGCCTTGTAGATGGTTTAGAAATGTGCATTTTGCATATTTTGGCATCAGGGTATTGAAATTTTACAAGTGGGTTTTCGTTACTTGATGGCATTTTGTGCAAAAAGTCAACTTTTTGATGTTTCATATTATAAAAAATGAATAACAGGGGGAATAAATTGAAATTATTGTATCTTGCAGAATTCTGCTTTTGAACATTCATTTGCGTTTGAAGTTCTTTGTCCAAATTAAAAGGACGCTTTTTGTACCAAAAAAAAAAAAAAAAAAGAGCTTGTGTCTTTGAGTTAGGATTAAATGGCAGTTGCACTATCATGTAAATTATACTTCAACTTTGAACTGACTGATCTCTCGGTACCTTAGATGCTCTGTGGCAAATTAGCTTGAGATCAAGGGAACCAATGGATGCTGGGGCTTATCCTGTGCGTGAAGGTGAACCAGATTGTTCTTACTACATCAGAACAGGTCTATGCCAATATGGATCAGCATGTCGATTTAATCATCCTCCTAATTGGAAACTGGTAAAATGCCTCAAAGTTAATTTTGTTATTTTATCCTTTTAAAATTGTTTTACATTTTCTGCTCATGACTTAGTTATAACTACACTGTTACATGCTACTTGACATAAGAATTTAGTTATTACAGTTGCTTTCTGCTTGACGCAAATAATACAAAGACTCTGAATCTCTTAAAAGATGCTAATAAATTTGTCCGTGTATAAATGTCCAAAACTCTTGTCATAACTTTGATGTAGATATGGCTTGTGCCATTAGATGCTTATTCATTGTTATTTATGTTTATGTCCATGTGAATCTTCTTATCACTTACAGTCACCAGGCGAAATCAAAAGGACTCATTTACAAAATATTAAACTGTAGGATATTGCCACAACAAGAATGAGAGGAGAATATCCAGAAAGAATTGGACAACCAGAATGTCAGGTATGTACATTTTTGGATTATTTACTTTAGGTTGCAAAAGTAGAACCTTTGCTATTGGGATAATTCTTATGATATTTCATGCTATAATGTCCTAATTGCCTGGAAGTCAATTATTCTAACATATTTGTATTTTCTGTATGAGCTGTTCTCTTTCTTTTTGTTGTGTTCCCTTCCTTTTCTTTACATCGTTTATTCCTTCTTATCTGTTTGCTTGGAAGCCTTTTTGTATTCATTGAATTTCTTTTTTTTTTTTTTGGGGGGGGGGGGGGGGTGGGGGGGCGTGGGGAGGAAGGGGGAGGGATACGGTTGGAGCTGAGCACCTTGTTAGTGTACTGAAAGCCCAACTTTGTCCTTGAGGGTGATTCTCGAGCAGATGTTTGTCAGCAGATCAAGCAGTCCTTTGCTTCGTATTGTTGGATTGGGTCAGTAGCATGTTATTCACAAACTTTTTGCTGTCTAGTGTCTTAAGTTTGAAACTGAAAGTTCTTGCAGAGTATTTTCCTCTATGACACCGTAGTCAGACATTTGTGATCATGATATGTTTGAAACTGAAGTTTTTTGAAAAATGTTTGTTGTTGTAGTAAATGCAATAGATATAAGGTGTATTTGGTTGGAGTAGAAATGTTCTTTGTAATTTATTTTCTAGGTTTTCTTGTGTATGGCTGCAATAAAGGTTCTGACAACTTTTTGCTGGTGTATAATATTTTACATGGTGTAGAATGACACAAGCAATAAATGTAAATTTAATTTTCAGCTACAGTCTGCATACATCGGTCATAACATTGCTTGCCATTGGAGTATGAAAACGAAACACACTCAAGTACTTAACCATGGAGATGAAAACAAGAGATCCGAGAGAAACATCAGCAATGCTCTGTGCCTGCTGCATCCACCCACCTCCCACCTCTGCCTTCTCCCCCTACCTTTCTCTCTATATTCCTTTTATCTCATGCCGCCCCCTTCACATACACACATCTATGGAGATATAGAAAAATACAATCTGGAGTGAGCCTTGCCTTGAGAATTATGTGGGAAGAGAAAATTGTAAAGAGTGAAGGAGATGAAAGGGGTGGAAGATTTTTGTAAGAAAGAATTACAAGCATAAGTTTAGAAGTGCTAATTTTCTTCCTATGATAATCTTAATCATAGATTATTTTCATCTTTTCATGAATTTTGACTTATAATATATTATTGTGGAAGCTTTTTCTTCAATGATGACATCTTTGATACTTACTAGTTTTTACCTGTCTGATATGTCATTGGTTCGGAATATTATCAGTTATCTATTGTAGTGTTGATTTGCTTTTGGGGTCCATGAATTGTCTGGCCTCTGGGATGAGGATTGTTTATGGTGGTTGCAGTTTAAAGTTGGTAAGGTGGTGTTATTTGGCAAAAGTAAAACAATGAATCTTTAGGGTATGATAGATGGAGGATATTATTGTGGCAGATTTTAGTTTGAGAGTCATTTTCAAAAAATTGCAGCAAACATTGGAAACTGATGGGAAAAACTACACTTTTCTTGGAAAATGATATTCATTGAAAAAATGTTTGAATGGAAAACATTTTACATCCAACCAAACGGACCTGTAATTTGTCATTTTCTCCTTTTGGTTATTTAACTTCTAGGACATTTAGCCGAAGTCAATCTTGTAGAAAAGAAATATCGTGGTAATGTAGTTTGAGTTGGTGGACCACTTTTACTTGTAAGTATTATCCTGCATATCGATCCATAATCATGTCTACCCTTTGATCTTCAAAATCATACTGCTGGTTTCCTTGATTTTCTGTGGGCATATTTGTCATCAGAATAATAGGTTGGAACACAATCAACACATTTTTATTTTCTTATGTAGATTGTATTCTTTAATTCCTTTTTGCAATTGGCATAATTTATTGAGATCTGGCCTCGGTCATAGAAGGACTTACTGATCATCCAATTGTCCAAGTTTCTCCTGCCAGTTTTGTCTAGTATTTTTTTTTTTTTCTGGTTTTACAATTTTACGTCTGGTTATTTACCACCCTTTTGTCTTGGATGCAGTTTCCTTAGCCAAACTTCAGATATATTTTTTTATTCTTTTAGCATGAGAACAATTGCTTTACCATGTCTTGTTTTATTGAGATTTGCTGTTTGAGTTATTTTTTGTCCTAATTTGAATGTGAGTGTTAAAGTTCAATAGTTTTTTGAAAGAACATCTTGAATTCCATTTCTTTCTGTTACGGATCTAGTCTTGGTGGAGGACTTATTTATTTAACAACAAACCATAACTTTTTTGGGCTCATGCCTTCCAACAAGAAATTTTGCGTGGTATGATGTTGTCTTTAATCAAACTATTCATGTGGTTGAAACTACTCTATACTGGCTGCATGAAAATTTAGTTCCACAGGCAGCCGAATTATATATGGGATTTGATGACTTTGTCGACAACAGAATCATATATGGCACTTGAGGATTTCAACTCATACTTTTCTTAAAATATTCCTTGTAAGGTTTTAGCATATAGTAGCTAGATCACCTAACCATCACATATTCAGATTGCTACAGGTGAAAATTTTGATTTTCATGATTTGATTTGTGGAATAGTTTACTAGTTTTGTTGGATGCTATGTTTCTCAGTTGCATTCTTTGTTTTGCTTTCTGAATAAATTTTGATCTATTCTCCAGTATTACTTGAAGACGGGAACTTGCAAGTTTGGAGCCACATGCAAGTTTCATCATCCTAAAGAAATGGCTGGGGTTGCTGGAAGAGTTGCCTTAAATATCTTAGGCTATCCACTTCGCCCGGTTTGGACTTCTAACATTCTTAGTTTACTGCAGGATATTAGTTATTTGAGTTGAAAAAGAAGAGATATATGCACTTATAATCTGTTTGAATCACAATTCACTCATTTCAAATCTTTTTCCTCGTATAAACTTGCTTTAATCTGGATCTAATCTGGATATCACCTCTTTAAACAGAGGCCTCTAGGGAACAGTACCTTTTATACTGTCAGTTGTAATTCTGTTGCTCAAACTCCATACTTTTGCTACTTCTGATAATTGCGCTGATTATGTTGTATGGACTGATATTTCTGGCATGATATACTCAGAGATGATTTGACACAGAAAAGCAAATTAGTTCTTTAGTTTGATTATTTTGGAGAAATAAACTGGTTTTGTCATGAACAGCATAATGTGGCAGTGAATGGAGGAGAAAAGGAAATTAATGTTTATGTTGATAGATATGATGGAATTTCATATCTTGACTGAATTTATTTTTGATCTTGTATCTTGATCATCAGAGTGAGATTGAATGCTCATATTATTTGAGAACTGGACATTGCAAGTTTGGAAGCACTTGTAAGTTTCACCATCCTCAGCCAGCTAACATGATGGTCTCTGTACATGGCTCTCCTGTATATCCTCCTGTTCATTCGCCGACTAAT
This sequence comes from Mitragyna speciosa, assembly GCA_024721245.1. Taxonomy (NCBI): domain Eukaryota; kingdom Viridiplantae; phylum Streptophyta; class Magnoliopsida; order Gentianales; family Rubiaceae; genus Mitragyna; species Mitragyna speciosa. The sequence goes on along the minus strand of JAMWEH010000089.1, from coordinate 7,480 downwards.
CCTCGTCAACCACCATATTCCGTGTCAAGAGCTTCTTATATTCCTAGTCCGCGTTGGCAGGGTCCTTCAAGTTATGCTCCAGTTCTTCTGCCTCAGGGTGTGGTTTCAGTTCCAGGATGGAATGCATACAGTGTAAGTTTTCCCGTGATTTTTAGTTGAATAATGCACGATGTATTTTTTCGTGCTTAAGTGTGCATTTAGAAAATGTTTTTCTCCCTCTTTCTCTGACCGGTTGTTCTAGCATATGCTTCTGTATCACTATTTTAAACTATCTAAATCCGGTGCAGTTCAAACTGTTCACTGTGGCTACTGGGAATATCAATCGGTCATGTTGTACTCTTATCCTGATTTGGCTGATCGTCTCCGTGTAGATTTGGTGATTTCTAAGTCACTCGAGGTCTCCAAGGTCCCCACCTTCAGAAAATCATTATATGTAGATTGGGTTATAAAGTAAAAGAATAGAAAAAGAAATTTAGTGCTAGAAAATCAAGCATAAAAAACACAAGATATTACCTCATGTAGAATGCACCATTTTTTTCTACATTTTTTATATATTTTTTTGAATATCAGTTGTTGAGGGAACTCACTATTAATTAAGATCTATACAACTGCTGCTCTTTATTTTCCCTACTTCCCCTTCCTTTAGTCATTTTTTCCTCAATTCTAAAGTAAAAAGTCAGTGCCTTTGAGGGTCTGCGCATTGAAACTAATCTTTGTTGTTAGCAATAAATTTCTTTAGAAGTTATAAATTAGATAACTGATGTTTGAGATATAACAAAGAAGTATGTCAGCCATGAGCTACCAATTTCAATGCAATGTCTAGGCTAGGAAGTAGAGTTACAGATACAATAACATGTTGTCTCATAGAATATATGTTTGGATAATCCAAGTTACGAAGCAGAATTCTGATAGAGTGCATGGGCTTTTACCTTCTGTGGGTGTTCATGGTGACATGGAATGTGTTTCTGTCCATCTCTTCTAGTTGAATTTGCTGGACTTCTGTGGTTTTCTTGAATTCTACATTGGCTGTAATTAGGAAATATGTTTGGATAACTATGTGTCATTTTAGCTGCAGAAACTTGTAGCCTAGTATTGTCTTTTGATGGATATATTTGTTGTTCCTTTTGTTTTATGTTTGTGTCCATATTATTTCAGTAGATTTTCAATTTAGTGACAGAGTCGCATTTCACATCTGAACTTAGTTCTAAAGCTTCATGGTCCAAAACTTTGAAAATGGTTTCTTTTCCAGGGTCAGCTTGGTTCAGGTTCGTCTTCTGAGAGCCCGCAGCAAACACCCAGCAATGACCAAATCTCATAGGGCCATGCCCCAGTCTGAAGCAGCAAATGTGGGATTAGAAGGGACATATTCTTCGTATCAGTCTTCTTCATTACCTGGGTATTATACATTACAGAGGGAGACTGTGTTTCCTGAAAGGCCTGGGCAGCCTGAGTGCCAATTTTACCTGAAGACTGGAGACTGTAAGTTTGGTGCTGTGTGCAAGTTCCATCACCCAAGAGAGAGAATCCTTCCTGCTCCAGACTGTGTCCTAAGTCCAATTGGACTTCCCTTACGTCCTGTGAGTTAAGCTTAAGAATTTTTACATCTTGACCTACTGTATGTCTGTGTATAAGCAATAACTTGAGTAAACTTTTCAATCATTTTTAAACATCTTATTGCCAGTAGATTACCTTTAATATTCCTTTTTAATCTCCTCATATTGTTGGTTCTTAAGGGACTTAGTTTTATTAACTGTTCGTTAACAAATATGCATCTTTATATAAACAGTTTAATATGATGTTTGTTTATAAGTTGTTTTTTGAAGTGCTGTGTAAATCTTTATCTTGATGAGTTTTATGCAACATCATGTCTTATGGTAATTTTTTGGTAATGGGGGTTGAATTGAAGTGTGTAATTGAAATACCAGTGATCATATTTTAATAAAAAGTTATAAGGAGGAGTTCTGGAGAAGTTAAAAGAAGATTCATGAGTCGTGATATTAGAATACTTTATGCCTCCAGAGTTGACTGAACTGAGTTCAATGAAATTTTAATCCTTTCTTAATTTAGAGATCACTTGGAAAACATTGAGGAAATTTTATTTTTTTGTACTTTAGACATAATTTCTTTTATCAACCAGATAGTTCCCAGCTCGTATACAGATGTGATCATCAATCAGTGGGAGAGCCAAAGGAAACAACAAACAGTGCTTTCTTATCTAAGTCAATAGTGTAGCCGGCTAGAATTTGTTTCTGAAATCAAGTAATTATTAGCTGCTCTTACTGCCCATTAAATTTACATTACCCATTTCCTTTCTGGGATAAGCATAGTACATGTGCATATTCACCATTGTCCCTGTGGATGAACTTTTTTGCTTCTCTCTGTACAATATTATGAGTCTTGAAATTTGTTATGATGTTCGCTTTCTTGCTTGAATATCCATCTTGCTATGTCCTTTTTTTAAATATTTTCTTTACAGGAGTGGCCAGCCTGAAGAAATATTGTTATGGCAAAACATGTTTTATAATCACATTGCCATGATTCCCCAGATTGTTACTGATCAAGCTTAAGAAGTAGGGCTATTGAGATGGAATGTGTTTACAAGATATGTATGAAAGAAAGCTCGGAATGATTTCTAGTTATGTAGTCACTTAAAAGTTCCTTTTCTTCTTTTTGGGCTGAATTTAGATATAGTATTCTTTGTGTCTATAGACCTCTGAATGTGGTTTTCCTGAGCTTTAATGGAACTAAATGTGTCTTTGGTGGTATATTCTAGAAATTTGTCATACAAGAGATGCAGAAACCCTAAAATAGAGGACTAGCAGAAGGAAAAGTGTCAGTAGTTAAAGAGGTCATATGGATGGGTAAAAGTTCTGGTCTTGTAGATTTTTTTGTGTTCTTTTGCTGAATCTGTTTTATGCATCGAAGCAATTCACTGAATAATAACTTTTATCTATTTATTCTTCTTTGTTTCTTGCAGGGAGAAGCTTTGTGCATTTTCTACTCTCGATATGGAATCTGCAAGTTTGGCCCTAGTTGCAAGTTTGACCATCCGATGGGTGTCTTTACATACAACATTTCATCTTCTTCAACAGATGCTCCTGCTGTACGACATTTATTGGGTTCATCATCTGGAGCTGGTGCCTTAACTTTGGCATCAGAAGGTCTTGTCGAAGCAAGCTCCGCAATGACCAGGTGACTGCCCTTGTCAGAGGCTAAAAAGATGCTGTCTGGTGATACTATCATTGAACCAGAGGAATGAATTAGTTCCTCCAAATATGATCAAGTGAAAACCATTTCCATCTTATAGAGGATAAGAGTGCTTCTCTGTAAATTCATCTCCAGTGGTGGAGATGTACAGGATTCAGTGGAAGTCAATCTGTTATTCTGAAAAGCATTTCAGTTGATAAGGTTGACTTCTTTGAACTTTGCTTTGCTGCATTGTATAAATCTGCAGATATCTATCACTTTGGTGAAACCAACTGTGAATGTTTCATTTACAACAACCCTTTTTCTGGTTTATGTGAATCTCATTAAACCCAGCCTTTGCATAGATTTATCTGTTTTCAGTGTTTTGGCAATGGCTTCAGCATAGTTCCCAGAAGGTTTCGGTCTATAATCTTTGCAGTTTCCTTCCATACAACCTATTTCTGATGGCTATGGTTGATTTGCCCTTTTCTTGCTTGTAGTTATTCTTTATTATAATCAACATCACAATCCCTGAAGGTTTACACCACTGCTGTGCTACCATTATTCTTAATGTCATTGTAGACTAGTGAGCTTTTATCTTTATCCGCCTCTCACCATGCAGCCATTAATATGTTTCCACCCCTCTAATTTTTATGATACAATTTTTAGTGGTTAGGTATGCTGTAATGATTAGCACTCTTCCTGTCTTGAGTGGTGGTACCATTAGGTGCTTTAATCAAATTGGATTTCTATTCTGTTCTATGCTTCATCTTTTTGGCAGATAAGTGAACCACTGCAGTTTGGTGTCTGACCACTTTTCTTGATCAGAGAGTAAGTTATTAATCAGTAAAACTAAAGCATTTTATTCTTTTTTTGATTCCGTGTTTCCTGTTAAGAGTTTCCTGATGTGCATGTTCAATTAATATTTCCTGTTAGCTTTGGCATCTCTGATTTTGGTATGTTTTGGATAGACTTCATTTAGTATTCTAGAATAGTGATTTTAAGGTAATTATACTGTATAGTTGGTATTTTTGTGGAAAATCATTTGATTACAATCAATCTAGTATGACTAGGTTGTGTATGTTGGAGAATATGCTGCTACGAGCTCACTTTATATCTTTAAGAAAAATAAGTGCTCTTCTGACCCTTTTGCTAGAAAATTCACATACGTTTGTCTGCTAACTCCATAGTTACTAAAATTGTGTTTCCAGCTAGTCATTGTACTTTTAATGCTATTAAAAATTACAAGCACTGAAAACCAATCAGGTATCCTGTGCCTCAGAACAAAATTCGTTTTGTGCTTCAAAGTGATCCAACACCCAATTTGAAATTGGGACAAGTATTTGTTGATAACCTGTTTTCTTGATCTTCCTTAAAATGTATGAACCTTCAAGTTGATACTCCTTTGTTTTCAATAGATGGCTCTATCTACTGGTTGTTTCCCGTCGAACTCAAAGTTTAGGCATCTAAGTGGTAGGAAACCAAGTTCTTGGGGTAGAATAAATATCTACAGAATGGTGATTTATCTAAGGCTTTGTTCGCAAACAGTAAGAATAAGTGTAATATAGCTCAATGTGCAGGTGCTTCTGTGATTTTATTTACGGAAATTCTATGTTGAACTGTGACACATATCTCACAGAACCCAGATGGGATTTCATTTCTTATCATTATTAGTGTGAAAATTTTATTTATTTGACAAGTTTGAATTGTAACTTTTTTGTATAACCATGTAAGGAAACATTGTCACTTTTTGAAACCTTGATATGCCCGTAGTAAAAGAGTCTTTCTAATTGAGATTCTATACAGAGATATTTATGTGTCGCTATTTAGTCAGGACTCATGCTGTTCCAATTATGATATCACAGTAAAAAGCATCCAACTTAACACACTGAGTCAGCATTTTAAGAATTGGTTTTGACTCTCGCATGGGAAGTTTAAGAAAGATTAAGATAATAAACTTTTCCCAGTGGTTTCAATCTGGAATTTATCCTTCCGTTTCAGCGGATTAGTGATCGCAGTTATAGTTATTAGACATTCTAAATCTGAAACATCTGAATGTGTTAAATCTTATGTGCTCATAGCATTCTTGGAAGACCCCCACGGTTTGAAATGCTTTTTTCTTTCCTATAAATTTAAGGTTAAGAAAATGAAGTTGATTTTTTTTCCCTAATGGATCTAATGATTGTTTATGTGAGTTGCAGTGTATCTGTTGTATAATTTAGGTATTACTGTCAAAAGTTATGTATCGTTCTTAGGATCCATTTGGATCGATGGATTGGGATGGATTTGATTTCAAATCCTCCACCAAATCTCCTTGTTTGTTTGACTAGTTATGAAATATTAGGATTTGAAATCCACTCAAATTGGTAGATTTCAAATTCACTCAAATTAGATGTTAGTTATTCAATTCCATTCATTTTAAATCCTTCGTAGAATCCAAATCCATCATACAAATGATCCATTAAATCATTTTCATTTGCGTTTTACCTCGAGCTGTGGTGTCTTGCAAATTTAGTATCTTCTTTATCTATTGTTAGAAAGACTACTGATTCAATATATTGACTCCTAAATAGATTCTTCTACTTAAGCCAGTTTCAGGTTATTCAGGTTTTAACTTTACACTGCATTAACTTATGAATTCTGTTTTGACTTTGATGTAGGCATATCTGGAAAATTGGGAACTCTAGTTCGTGGAAAATTTGTTGACTTATGGAGCTTTAAAACTGGATCTGGATGTTTGTTTCTGTTTATTAATGTGGGATCCTGGCTCTGATTATGGGGATGTGAACTCTTGAAGTTTTAGGTATAATCCATTTATGAGCATCCACTTTGGTGAGGTTCATCAATTTTACATCTGCATCCATTTTCTTTTATACTGTAAACTTTGTAAGTAGAGTTGATACTAAAGCAAGTGCTGTATAAAGTTGTTTAATTGTTTGAGTCCACTTAATATCAAAAGGTTTTGTGTAAAATTTTGAGGATTAGCTGCAGTATCATGTCCCAATCTCTCTCTCTCTCTCTCTCTCTTAAGTTCTTTGAATTTTTTCCTCCTGGAGAGGATCCGATTTTCAATGTTTTGAAAAACACATTAATGTTTTTTCTGATACTCAACTTTCTACCTCCGGTCTTTAGGTGGTTCTTCTGGTTCTTGAAGGTCTTAAACCAACACAAGATAATAGGCTTGTTGTTTTCAACGTCAGCTTTTATCTGTTCTCCTTTTGATTGGGGTTAAACGCTGCCGTTTCACTTTTCAAATTTTAGTGAACAGTGATAGTTTGGTTATCCTTGTAGCTGAACTGGACAAACCTCAATGATCGATGCATTTTCCCCGGATGTTATATGGTGGCCATAATGAAGGTAAAGTGCAAGCTTGAGCCATAATTGCGTGGTTCTTTTAGCTATGAAATTGAAACTTGGTAAGCTGGAATTTTCTTTAATGTAAGCATCATTCTGCTTTTACAGCATCCTATATTGTAGGATTGTACTCTATTCCAGTGTTCTGACGTTTATCATTCTTATTCTTGAAGCTATTGTTATTGAAGAATGACACCTATTCTTCCTATAAATGCTATGATTGGTGGTGTGTCGTTGGTTATACGAGTTATATATTAATGCTCATGATTAACCTTTCATTGATGCGTTATATTAGTAGTTAAGTAAAATTATGTTTTGAAAAGCCCTTAACGAGGAAAATTGCACGAGCTCTTGGTCCACAGTTTTTTATTATTTTATTTTATTTTATTTTCCTTCCCCGGGTTTTTAATAGAACTTTATGAGTTGCTAATAAATCTGCATTGCTGTTGGTTTTGGCTAATTAGCCGCTCCTGCTCCTGCTCCCATTATGCAACAGTGCTTGCTTTGTCATTGTTTTGGGTGATACTACTGTTGCACGAACAATTTCTTCCAGATTTGCACATTCCATGTTTGATTGTTGCAGATGGTTCATTCTTGAAGCATTCAATTCAGTTAAAATTTCATTTCCTCTGCAGATTTGCTATGATGAGCATTAACATTGACTTTAGCGCGACCTTTGACAGGAAACATAAGGAATTATTTAATTTGACACAGGTTCATGCATACTTAAAAAGTACGTTTACTTTTGTCCTACACTTACCTCAAGCTTCTCAATTAATACTCAAATGTTCTTCTAAAGGGAATCGCTAAGGCCAAAAGTACCCTTTCCAAACCAATGTAAACACCAGCCTTGTGAAAACTAAATCAATTTCGTTGTCTGAAATCATTTATGCAGCCTTTGTGAATTTACTTCTAGTATTCCGTATTTTGTTGGATAACC
>JAMWEH010002217.1:0-19186 GCA_024721245.1 Mitragyna speciosa | reverse complement strand
CCATTTCCATGTCTTCACCGTCAATTGAGAAATCCTCTTCATCATCTTGTGAAGACTTCAATGCCATATTTTTCTTGATTTTGGCCTCTTCCTCCTCTTGTATCTTAGATTTCAATTTAAGCTCAAAAGAGGTTAAAGAGTTTATAAGAAATTCAATAGGCATAACATTTAGATCTTTGGCTTCTTCTATGGCTGTGACTTTACTTTCCCCCACTCCTTGGGTAATGCATTTAAAATCATTCTATTTTTCTCACCTAAGCTATATTCCTTTTGTAAAGCCTCTAAATCCTTAATTATGTCATTGAATCTACAATACATTTTGTCAATGTTTTCATGGGGCTTCATCTTAAAAGACTCATACTTAGTAACTAATAAGGCTTTCTTTTGTTCCTTGCTATTGTCGCTACCTTCATGAATATCCTTCAATTTATTCCAAATTTCTTTTGTCGTCTTATACCCTTTTACTCTAGTTGACTCATTTGCATCTAAAGTATTAAATAATACATTCATAGCCTTTGCATTTAGAGTAAGGTTGGTTCTATCAATGGGAGAAAGTTCCAATCTAGTCTTTTGCCTATGGGTACCGGTATTTTGATCAATAATGTATGCTTCATATGGACTCTCATTCACTATATACCAAACTCAATATCAATAAATTGTAAGAAAATTTCCATTCTAAGTATAATTCACACCATTAAACATAGGAGGTCTAGTGATAGATTGTCCCTCTAAAAATAAAGTATTATTTGAGATTGCCATGGATCTCTCCTAACTTGTTAGGCTATTAAAAAGGAAACCAAGCTCTGATACCAATTGTTGCCCCAAATGCAACCTAAGAGGGGGGTGAATTAGGTTCTCTTTTATTTTTAAACTTGGTTACAATAATTTATCTTAACACAAAATAAATTTACCAAGTTGTCTAAATGATCAATCAAGATTATGAACCAAGAATTAATATGATGGATAAAAACAATGGACATAAAATTCAATCAAAAGAAAAGTTGAGATACACAAACTCAATAAGCTTCCAAGCACACAAACTTGAAGCTTTGATCACTTGAATTCTCTTCTTTGTTTTGTGCCTCAATATCAACTTGTACAATATTGTGGATCACTTCTCACTCACCCTAAACACTCTCTAGTTGAGCTAAGAAGTTTTACAACTCTCTAGCTAACCCTTTTAACTATACAAATGAATTGATTACAAACAAATATGAATTCACTCTTGCTATTACAAAGTTCACTTGATGAGAGTACTTTTTCTTCACAAAAGAACACTCAAAAACACTATTGTATTGGTTGTAAAAAGTATCTATTCATTCTGCATTATTTAGCTTTTATACATCATAAGAAAATGGCTTGATTTGACTTCCAACGGCTAAAAAGAAAAACTAGCCGTTAGACATAATTTGTTTGGTCCGGATGTCCTCATAGAGAGGTCTGGACGTCCGGACTAGTATCCGGAAGGTGCATTTCCTCGTCCAGATGATCGTCCATATGCCTTCTAGACATTCCTTGGTTTGGTTGTTTCCCTGTGTCCGGACGTCCGCATGATCATCCGGACCCTCGTCCGCATACATTCTGTCCACCTTGGATTTTGATGATTTCTGTTTGTCCGGATGTCCGCATAAGTGTCCAGATCCTCGTCCGCATACATTTGGTCCACCTTGAATTTTGATGCTTCTGTTTGTCTGGACATCCGCATGAGCGTCCGGACCCTCGTCCGGATATCTTCTGACCATTTTAATTTTTGATGTCTTTGTGCGTTCGAACATCCGTAGTGTGCGTCCGGACGTTCGCAGTGTACGAATGGTCGTCCGGATAACCAACCTCCTCCTTTTTTCAACCTATCTTACTGTTATTGCAATAGAAGCTCATTTAACATATTAGTACTCTTCATCATAAGTTTGATACTCATCAAAACCTAGATGATTTAAACCATGAGGTCATCATTATGATATTGGAATCAGAAGGTATTTTTAGCCCTGAGAAGTTTAGAAATTAAGTAAGATTTTGTTGGGAAAGATAACGAAGCCAAGGGCATTTTATATACAGTGTTTTTAAACCAAGACCGGACTGGCCGGTTCGACCGGTTGGACCGAAAACCGGCCAGGCCTCCGGTCCTATTCTATGTAAATCACTGTGCATCTCCAAAATTGCCAAAAATCGGTCCAACCCTTCGAACCGAATCAAACCGGTGAACCGGTATACCGCCGGTTTTTTGAATTTGGCCTTTTTCAAAAAAATTCTCCTTCCCTACCAGTGGGAGATCTCGAACATGAGACCTCCCACCAAACCATTCAGCGAGAATGCCAACGTGCCAGCCAATTCTCTGTTGCTTTTATCCTGCAAACATTATATTTGTTCTTTCTTTTGTTTTCAATCACTATAATAAAATTAATTGATTATTATATTTTTCATTTCCTTATTTGCTTTATCAATCATGTTTGAAAAATCAACTCATTTTTACTTTTTTAATTTCCTTATTTTCACAAATCACGTTTAATTAATTTAATTGATTCTTACTTTGTTTAGTTTCTTTGTTTTATTTATTAATCACCTTTAATGAAATTAATTGATTCTTACCTTTTTATCTTGGCATCCAAATTCATTATATTAAAGAAATCTTGGATTTACTTTTATCAAAATCTCTCCCACTAAGATTAGTCCTTTTATCTAAATTGTTTAATTATTCATTTTTACGCCTAAAACATTCTCCTACTTGAAAGTTTAAATTGGTATTTTTTGCAAGTCCTTTGTTTAGATTTTTGAATTATGGTTAATCATTATTCAATAAAGCACGTGTGGAATCTTGAAAATAAGTAGGTAAAAAGTTATTTCCTTTATTAAAAAATCAAAAATCATATTTTTCTATGCAATATATTGATTCCAATTATTATAGCATCACATATCCACCTTTTTTTAATATACTAAAAAGAAAATGTGTAAATTGAATAGAATTGATTAAATTAAAAACTAATAAAAAATATATTTAATTGTTAGTTTTATCTTTGAAACTAGTGTATAAAATCAAATTGACTCGCTCAATAGTCCAATACGTCAAAAATAAAATTACTTTGAGAAAATATGTCTAAAGTTAAAATATGAGAACTGATTCTAAATAAAGTTTAGGCTCTTTTAAGAAATTCTAAATCAAATTCTTGATCGATACAAATTTGATAGAAATTACCTCTTATTAGATATCGTACCAAAAAATGTAAAAGACTAAAAACTAAATAGATCTAAACTAATAGTGAGATAATCCAATTGAAATTTGAAAATCATTTGAATCTGCTAACCTACTTTAAAAAATAGGGAAAAAGAATTTTTTTATTTTAAAAAATTACGTTTACTCGAACTGATCTATATACAAAGTTAATTGTATTATTTGGTATTAAAAATAAATTTAAATTTTACATTAAAAATTAAGTCTTGATAGTATTTAAAGGGTAGAGAATGTGAAAACAAGCAAAAAATATGATTTAATAATTTAGAATGTTCAAGACTATAATTTAAAATATTTAAAAATATAGTAATGTGGTTTTAGTGGTGAATTTTAAATATTTGTTTTATCCGTAAATTGTTTTCCTGATACACTTACTTTTTATAGTTATTATATGTTTTATACTTGTAATGCCATTTTCTTTGATAATTTAATTGTTATAGACATAGGATATTTCATAAAATTTTTACCAAATATAATAAATTCATTAAATTGTATATTTAAATATAACAAATTCATTAACTTGTATATTTAAATATATCCTAACAATTATTGGGCTAACTAGTTTAACAGAGTGGGGTATATCTAATATTTATTTTATATTATATATTAAATTAAATTAAAAATGAAAAAAATATTGAACCCCGGTCTGACCCTGAACCCTACTCCTCTTCGATTTATTGACCGGTCCGATTTTTAAAACATTGTTTATATAGGGGAATGGTTTGGGGCACTTGCACTATTTAGTATCCTGCTAGTCATCTCAAATTAATTAAATGTTGCCAACTTTAAGGCCAAAATTGTTGCCAAAAGAGTATAAGAATACAAATTTGATTAAAAAGCTTGGTAAGAAACGCCTAAGAAGAGATCCTATCCCACTTCGCTTCCAACTCGAAATTTGGGATGAGAATAAAATAATGGCTAAATGCTCTCCTGCTTTTGATTGATTCAATGTCTAAGGGATGGATAGATGATCCTTGTGAAATTCTTTATTTGATGGAAAGGAGCCTTGATGTTTTTCTTCTATGGTAGAGGCTGAATATTGAAATTTATGTATATATATCTTCGCACGATTTGTATTTTTTTTTTTTTGTTTATTAGATTGATTTGATGTACAATATAAAAATTATTTTCTAATGTGCTAGTAATTTGTGCGTTATTGTGCATTGCCCAATAAATGTCACAATCGATGCACACCTAGAGGAAGAAAAATAATTGAGGTTTCCAGCGAATCTTGATCGATAGGGTGACATAGATTTTCCACAACGTTTGCAAGTGCTTAGTGCTCTTAATTGTTTAGCAGCCAGACATTCTGTGTACTCCACTTGTACTCGTTTATTTCTGTTTTTCTGGGAGTGAAACATGCACCCAAAAATTAATACAAGAAGACAAGAGAAATTTTGTTATTTCAACTTTATGTTCCACATTTGTACAACCCGACATTCTTGTTCAAGTTTCTTCGAAATATCGTCCAAGCACATGATTCTTACTAATTGCTTAATTAACTGATCAACATCGAATGCCTTTTTTCCTGACAATTTCGACTTGTAGTTATAATGGCCTTTCGAATTTGAACCAGATGCTGCAAGATCGATAATATGAGTATTTCGTTAATAATGACCATTTGAGAGATTTGGTTTTCATTTACTTGGGTATATACGGCATAATGGCAATCGACAAAAGTTCAATCACCTGATACTTTGGTAGTACGTGATTCTTTAGAAGCATATTCTTAAATCACAAGTGTTACATCATGATGAGGTCTAATGGAGTACGAGCAAGTCTTGGATGGAATGATAGAAAACCCTGTTTCGTTCACTAGTTGAGTGAATCCAACAAGAACTGAATTCTCGAAAGTACATGATTTCTCTCGGGTGGCTGTGATGCATGTACACGAAAGTTAGACCCTGGCAAACTGGCAATGGTGGGTAAGCATATCAGATTTAGTTGAGGAACGAGAGAATTTCATACTTGCTGTCTTAAGGGCTAACAAAACTTATATGAAAATTCTGAGGCTTTCTCATCTTACTTTGAGTAAATATGGAAAATTTTGATTTCTTAAAGGCTAAAAGTACTAATATTAGCATTTTCTTTTGCATCTAAAAGTATTTTATCGATGATTAGTAGGGGTGTGCATGGACTGGTTAATCGGTCCATTCACTTAATATTCTAATCAGAACTGCTTGTAGTGGTTTGCTTAATTTGCTGACGGTATCCAACCCTAATTAGTTGATTAATCACTTAGCGGTTATTCAGTTAAAGAGGGTCGGGTGTCACAGGTAACTCGAACAGTATAGTATTAAGTTAATTTGACAAATAGATAAAAAAAATATTACAACATAAATACTTGTTCAAATTAAAAAAACTACTTATACAATTTCAATTATTTTGAAAAACAAGCAATAAAATTATAAATTGAAACTCTTGCATCCACTCTTTTTAAAATTAAAAAAAGTTAGAAATAAAAAATTTTCACAATACGAGTAAAACATATTTATATTATTTTTCATATTTCGTATCTAAGTTGTATGAAAGTAATTTTTTATTTAGCATCAAGAAAATATATGATAATTGAAGTATAAAAACAAAAAATAATACAAAAATCAAAAAATTAATTGGAAAGAAAAATCTAATACAATATTTAAGTTTTTGACTTGTCTTAAACATCTAACATGATATTTAAGTTTTTTACTTATCTTAAACTTGAACATGAAACGACTTAATACTTCTTAATTTCTCTATAATATTCATAAATATTAACCTTTAACACACATGTGGACCGGTTCAGTTAATCGCGATTTTTAAAAATTGATACCCTAAACTGAAATTGCTTTTGCAAATGAGGTTCGGTTAACCAAACTGCTTTTAGAATTCGGATCGGTTATCTCTATTTTTCGGTTCTAACTTGACTGGTTGTTGTAGTTTTTTTATTTTTCGGTTATTTTTGCCCACCCCTAATGATTAATGTGTTTGTGTATTTTCTTTCGCGGAGAAGTTGTAGACAAGTTCTTGTGGGTGCCTAAAAAATGATCAGCTAGATGCCCCAAAAAAAAAAAAAAAAAAAAGTATATGAATGGGTTGGTGCCCAAAGGTTATCAAAAACAGTTTGGTTTTTGATACTTTATGCTTAATGCGTTGTTGAGCTGCATTCATCAACAAAATGATCAGAGAGAACGTAGAGTGGAGAGAAAGAAGGGCGGGCATTTATTCATGCTTTTTTTTTACTTGTTCCCATTGTCTTCGTACGGATATACCTAGCATTCACTACCATGCAATAAACTTTTGGGATTTGCTAGATAGAAAATGTTTTCGTACTCAAATCAGTCACAAATCTCACAACGATGATTATGTCTTACAGTGATTTCCTAAATTAAATTACTTTTGTCTCTGAATGTAATACTGTGTGCTATTGACACACTTTGACATGGGATTTAGTGGATGGTGATCAAAGATAGTGGAGTTTACAGGCTTTTCTAAGCACCAAGGAATAGATGCTGGCATGATTGTTTTGTTATTTATATTTCCATATACCTCTTTCTTTTTGTGTATATTTTTTCACTGTTGCCAACCAAAGTATGTGCTAAGATGTCTGCCTATTTAATTTGATGAATATGGAACAAGCTGTAATACTTTCTAATCACAGTAGCTTTTACAACTATTTATAGTTATGCTAAACATATGATGCTTTTATCCATAGTTGGAAAAGAATTTTCTTTTGTAGTCCAACAAGGAAATTTTTACTTGTGTGAGTGGGTTAGAGTTAGATATATGTTACAACTTTGACGAGGATCTATGATTTTATAATGTAAAGTATAGAAAGTTTTATGTACCGAAGAACTACATGATATGATATTGTTGTCTATGTCAACTTCCATATCAGTTGAGTGCTTAATTCTTATAAACCTGTATTCTGCTTGTAATGGTGCGGTTTGTTCTTTTTTGCCCATGGACATAGGACACGCTAACAGAATCGCATAAAATTTTGTGTGTCCTTTTATTTTATATCTTTTCTTTATAGTTTATTATCATATTCGTTATAGTCGTTTAAAGGCCTATCAACTAATTTTGGCCATTCTTGGGTTTCCTTCCTAACAATTATCAATAGATGGTATAAAATCTTCAGGAAAAAAACTCTCATTATTTTATGCAAGGCGACATTTCATCAGGTGCCAGTAGTAGTGATTTTTATTTTCCAATCTTCTTGTGCTGTTTATTTGACATTGAGATTACGTATTATATCAACCAAGTTAAAGTAGCTGTAAATGGTTTGGATACTGCTTAACATGTTAAAATCGTGTTATTAGGGCTTTCCTGTTTCAGAAATGGAAAACTAGACAGGAACGTTCAACCATTCCTTTAAAATAGTTTGCCAGTACAAGGATAATTGGGGTTATTACTTGTAAAAAGCTCCAAATTTCCAGTGGAGAATTTACTGATCTTTCCCGGGAAGAGGAAGGAAAGAAAGATACGATATGATATACAACATTGTAGTAATTGTTCTGAAACAATAATTGGAAGAATTTCCAAAAAGACTACATGAAGGCCAAAAGGGAGGAGTTTAATAAATGAAATATGGCTAGTTTGAGGGTTAATCAAATAACTATATGTTGCAGGATTATTACATTACACTTATATTTGTATACTTAAGGGTACAGGGCATAAGCAGTTTAGTTTAGGCCTCTGTTAGTGTAAGACATCCAAAATGGCATAATACCCTATAAGCAGAGGAAGGGATGCGATTGTGCCAAAAATAACCCTGAAACAAGAAAACATAACAACCTCATTAGCTATGAACTGATGTCTTGTGAGTATGATTTTAGTATAAGCAAAGCCACTCTTAACTAAACATTCGGTCAAGTCTCTATAAAGATTTCTTTACAACAATGATAATGTGTAGAAATTCAAAAGGTTAATGGAAAACTTACGCTGTACTAAGTATATCAGCATGCAACCCATATTCTTTAGCATAAACAAACGAGGCAATGGCTTGTGGCAATGCGGCCTATGAAAGGGAACAAATAGTTATATCAGCAGAAATGCCTTTAACAAATAAAACATGAAGTATTATTTTGGCAGTTGAGTGTAGCTACAAATCGAACATTTTGTGCACCTAAGTGGGGTTGATATATTATAATGAGAATTTATGCACAAAGAAATTAGTTGAGTTGCCCCTTCTTTGGGGTATTGCGCCAAAAGACAGGTTGGTCCACAGCGTAAAGCAATTTTCCTTTGCTGAGTGTTTGCAAGATGGAGCAATTTATAGTTCAAACATGAAAATTTTCATTGAGGGAAAGCAGATCTTATTTCCAAACGAAATAAAAGGAAAAGTAACTTTGGTCAAGTTTGGAGCATGGTAGGTATGAGTAATGACAAATAAAATGAAGGTTAAAACTAACTAGCAAATATTATTTATAAAGATTGTTTTTTTGGTTAATATGATTTCGTCTAAAGCTTCATTAAATTCTTCCTATGGTTCTACATAAAATTTCACGGCCTAAAAAGAAGAAAATTTTCAAAGACAATAATACTGATCATACAATAAAAAATACCTTGATTGGAATAAATGTTTTAGAATTTTCATGATGAATTAATTTATATTCAGATCCATATAATGAACTTTGTATAAATATTCAATTTTGTTTATATATCATTTGCTTTAAACCATTTTGCTTAAATTTTTGCATAGCACATTATAGTTTCTACACCCATAGTATAATTTATACATAGAATAATAAACCCATAGAAAACAAGGCGAAAGTAATTTATATATGGTAGCAAATAAGCATCTACTTTTCCCATTGACATTATTTATCAGACAAACAAAAAGAATTACACCATCTGTCTGCTACTATATTTTAATCAAATTACGTGGAATCCAAAAGCAATCCATGATACCTTAATGATCTTTTAATAGGGAATAGAATAGACAAATTGAGAACATGACGCTCTTACTTTTGCGGCGATGGCGGCGATTGTTGTAGGGTGGTGGGGAGTAATGGTTTTGAAAAGGAATTAACGTAAAAATTGTAGCTGGCCAAATCTTTTACCTGTACCACAGCAACGCGGAAAACATCGCCATGCAAACCCGTAGCGAAAGAGCCAATAGCAGTGGTTGCTGGTCCAACCACAAACCTTAAAGCCATCCCATACAAAGTTAAACCAACCCCACATGCTATAAATTTTGTTTGCAATGCCATGAAAAGCCCTACATGCATTAGCCCCACAACCACAAATAAATATTGAGCAGTTGGAGAGATTTTCTCCCGTATAAATATAATAAAATGAAGAGAATATAACGATCAAAAGGTTCTCATCTCACCCATGCTAAACATAGCCACACCAGCTCCAGCTTTTGACATGATCAAAATTGAGTCTTCAATTATTTTTGGCATCTGAAAATGCCACCTAAAGAATCGTTCAAATTATCAAAGAACCATACTTACGTATGTATCATGAGTGATGGATGAAATCAAGAAAAACAAATGTTACCTGTTTGAAAGAAGAGCCCAGATGAGCCCAACAATGCATGCATATGAATTAGGATTCTTGGCAAGTTTGACCCAAACAATCTTCATTACCAACAAAAATGAAGGCGGTTTCATCATGACCGGGGTGGTGGAAGTGGTAGTGGTAGTGGTGATTTCCTCCAAATCTCTTCCCATTTCGATTTCAACTGAAGCTGCATTTGGATCTCCATTCATGGACTTCAAGTCAATGGCTTCAAACTTCACCCTTCTCAATTCCAACAAAAAAAGCAAAGCAATAAACCATAAAAGAGATTGAATCACGGATGACTGAACAACAAGATCAAGTCCTAGTTCTCCATACATAGCTTTCAGCAATGGCACTCCAAGTACAAGGGTATTATTTAAACTAGATAAAGAAAAGGTTGTGATGGACCAAGAAAAGCTTCCTTTTTTACCGAAATTTGCCCACAAGGCAAGAGCTATTCCAACTATTAATTTGGCAATGACATCTGCAGTAAGGAAGCGAAAATTCATTGTGTAAGGGTTAACATGTGCAGTAAATTCAAAGGTGAAAAAAGGCATGATAAAATAGCAATTGAAGCGGTTGATAGCGTCACATTGATCTGGTTTAAACATGTGCCACCACTTCACGGAAGCATAGCCTAAAGCTAATGCTACATAGAGTGGTGCCATGGCTGTCACGACGTTATATATATCTTCTCCCCCTATCATGTTTTATGATATTAGAATAAGAGAGTGATTTTGAGTTATGCGAGGTTTAGAAATTGGGTGAGATTTTGTTGAGAAAGATGAGGGAATCGAAGGAAAAGATGCATTATATATAGGAGATTGATTTAGGCACGTGCACTGGTTGTCATCCTACTAGCCATTTCAAATCAGTTAAATTTTGCCAACTTAAGGCCAACAGTATAAGAATACAAATTTAATTCAAAAGGTTGGTTTTTCTATTCCAGTTGAGTCCAACTGGAATCAGAACAAAATAATAACATGGCTAAACGTTTCTCCCCTTTTGGTTGGTTCAATGTCCAAGGCATAATCGATTATCCTTGTAAAATTCTTTCAACCGATGGAATGGAGTCTCGATCTTTTCCTTCTATGGTAAAGCAGAAGATTGAAATTTATGCATATACATCTCGCATGATTTGTACATTACTGTCCTTATTTATTAGATAAATTTGATGCACATGAAAATTTTCTAGCTACTTCCTAGGTGTTTGTAATTTGTGAGTTACTGTGCGTTAGTCGACAAATGTCATAATCAATGCATGCTTAGAGAGATAAAAAATACTTGAGGTTTCCAGTAAATCGTGATCAATAGGGTGACAGATTTTCCACAACCTTTCAAGTGCTTAGTGCTCTTAGTCAATTAGCGGCCTGATATTCTGTGTACTCCACTTGTACTTGTTTCTTCTGTTTTCTGAGAGCGAAACATGCACCCCAAAATTAACAAGAAGACAACAGAAATTTTGTTTGTTCAACTTTACAATAAGATAGTATTGATTCTTGAAATGTTCCCCAATTACACAATCCAACTTTTTCGTTCAAGTTCTGCGAAGTATCGTCCAAGCACATGATTCTTGCTAATTGCTTAATTATTGATCAACATTACATGCTTTTCTTAATAATTTTGACTTGTAGTTATAATGGCCTTGGAATCTGGAACAGATGCTGCAAGATCGATAATATGATTGGCTTTGTTTGCTGATCCTATTTTTCAGTGATATTTTCAAAATGCGTCCTTTAACAACCTTTAATGATTTCAACCATTATGTTATCTTAAATGCATCACATCCTAAAAAATTATTAATAGTATTATTCCTTCAATAATATTCTAAAAACTGAAAATCCAAGGAGTCAAGCATTTCGTTAATAATGGCCATTTGAGAGAATTTGGTTTTCAATTAATTGGGAACATACAGCATAATGTTCAGTCATCTGATAATTTAGTTATATGTAATTCTTTATATCATGATGAGGTCTAATCAAGGAAAGCAACCTTGGATGGAATGACAGAAAATCTCTGTCTCGTTCACTGGTTGAGTGAATCCAATAAGAATTGAATTCTCAATAAGTACATGATTTCTCTCGAGTGGTTGTGATGCATGTACACAAAAGTTAGACCATGGCAAACTGGCAATGGTGGGTTAAGAATATCAGATTTAGCTGATGAACGAGAGAATTTCATGCTTGCGGTCTCAGGCTGAAAAGCACAAGAAAAATTCTGAGGCTTCCTCGTCTTGCTTTGAGTAATTATAAGGAATATTGAGTTCTTAAAGGCTATAAGTATTAATATTAACATTTTCTTTTTGTATCTGAGTTTGAAAGTACTATTAAAAAAAAAAAAAAAAACAGAACCATTGTATTAGTAGCAGTTTTTTATTTTAACTATTGTACTATTATAAAAGTTGATAGGTCTACCACTCAGTAAGCTCATAATCTTACTGTGTCCTTAACTCGTTTGTAATTTAATGACATTAGTATTAATGATATTACATATTTTCAAAAGAAAAAAAAAACAGAGAGAAAGAATAAAGTACTATATTATTATAGGGTCATAGACTAGTACTTGTTGGTGCCGAAAAACCATCAACTGGATGCCCCAAAAAAGCACATGCAGGTTGCTACCCTATGGTTATCAAAGACAGTTTGGTTTATGATACTTTATGCTTAATGCGATGTTGTGCTGCATTCCTCAACAAAATGATCAGAATGAACGTATAGTGGAGAGAAAGAAGGGCGGGCATTTATGCATGCCTTTTTTGACTTGTTCCCGTTGTCTTCGTACAGATATACCAGCATTCACAACCATGCAATAAACTTTTGGGATTTGTTAGATACAGAATGTTGATGCTCAAGTCAATTACAAGTCCCACAAGGATGATGCACGAAATCATAGTAATTCTGATTAAAATATTTTGTTCTGAAAGCATTTCTGTGTACTATTGACAGATCGAAATAGGATTTTGTGGATGATGATCAAAGATAGTGTAGTTTACAGGTGTTTCTAGGCAACAAAGAATAGATGCTGGCATGATTGTTTTGTTATTTTATATTCCCATCTAGCAGTTTCTTTTCTATATATTTTTGGGATAATTTCAGAAACTTATCTTAAGGTTTCTTACAATTGCTCTTAGCTCCCTTGAAGTTTTTGAAATTGCACATATCACCCCTGATTATATGAGATGACTAAAATTGCACATGCCGGGAACTTTTTCCGGTTATTTCAACTTCTATATTAGTAGATTTAAAAGCAAATTTAAAAGTTTGATATTGTTTTTTCTTGTAAACTGAACAATATAATAAAGCTTGATTTTGCTCCTTGGGGTTGAAGTCTGTAACCTGGCTGTTCGTTTCCCAGATTCTTCGTGTGTTTAACTCTCGTTTGCCTGTATATGACGCAAATATATTGTCTTTTTAACTAACATCATGTATGTCAGCAAAACTTCCAAGTGACTTTATATCCACAATTAAAGCTATGGTTAATATTGACATTAAACACTTTCATCTTCAGGAAAAAAAGATAAATTACACTTTTGTATATATACAATCTAGTCTAAAACACTGATAATTTGCAAAAGATTAACTTTTTTCGACTAATTACATTAATAATACAAAATAGCAAGGTGCAATTTTTGGCATTATGTTTTGTTCAAACAAAATTTTTATGTTTTATTAATAATTTTGATATTTTTCTCAATGTATAGAGAAAAATTTTGTTCGTTCTTTTATTTTTTTTCTTAATGTTACTATCGATTAAGTTAACTTTTCGTGTGTTTAGGATACGTATATCTTAATATGTAAACTAATAACATAAAAAAAATCTTGTATTGCATTGATAATATGAGTTCTAACGCATACAAGCATATTAAGCATTAATTTGTAGGAAAATTAAAAGTGGAGAAATTCCTATGAATTTTTAACTCTCTAGAATCAATATGGAGTAGAAAGAAAAATATTTACCTGCTCAGACACATGTATCTGTGGACAGCATGGTCCCACTAGAAACATATAATAAATAAGAGCATATTAGATGTCTAAATCATAAGATATTTCAATTCTAAACATAGGGTATTTATTGGATCTAATAGATTAATTATTTTTCTATGAAGAACTTTATTAGATGCAATGCATCATCAATTATTTTTCCATGAAGAACTTTCTCCTTTGCATTATTTCTGCATCTTTTATTCTTTTTAGACTAAATAATATAGACTTTTGTAAACTAAGAAATTGTGTACACAGTGGAGATGACTCTTAAAATATAGAGACTGCCAAGATTCAAACATACTATTATATTACCAATATCCGTACATATCAATGTACGGCCACCCAAGAATGAAAACGATTTTCTTCAAAAAAAAAAAAAAGAAAGAAAAAAGAATGAAGACAGTGATCTAGTTCTTTTCTCTTCGTTTTTCCTTTTCTTGGGATTCTTTTTTGCACACTTGAGTTCGAAACATGTGCTTGAAATAACATCTATCATGCAAGAACGTGCAGGTTATAGTAATAGAAATAGTGGTAGTGCTAGTTATAGGCTAGCCAAATTTGCAGAGAACTTGATGCAGGACGTTGAATCGAGACATTCTTTTTCTGCATGAAATCGGGTAACTTCACGCCTTCCTATTTTCGTTTTCTTGGATTAAATTGAAGATCATGCTTGGCAGGGGCGGAGGCAGGGTGGGGGCCCTGGGGCACGGGCCCCCACTGCCTCCCATCAAATTACTTTGATAAATCATAGTTTTAAAAATAATTTTAAGTGTGTTCCCACTTTCTTAAATTTCTTTTATGCTTACGGTTGCCTCTTTCATTTTCTTTTTGGTCCGTATGAGTTTTCTCAATTAGATATTCTTGTGCTTAACACTAAATTTGATACTTATATTGTCGACTTGAGATCAGCTAAGGAATTTTTAAATTTAAGGAAAATCAATGATTTAGCTTAAAAGTTCGTGAAGACTAAAAGAGATATTGTGTATCCATTGGTATATATGCTTATAAAGTTAGATATGAATATAGTGAAGAATCGATTGTGAAATAGAATGGGAGACACTTGGATGAATGATTGTTTAGTTACTTACATTGAAAAAAATATACTTCGTGAAGTTGAAAATGAGAAGGTGGAAAACCGTTATCAAAAGATGAAAACTCGTCGTAAGCAATTGTAAATGGTTTGGTTTACTTTTTGAAATAAAATTATTGTTATATTAGTATTTTTGAGTATGAATTCAATTATGTTTTATGTGGAATATATGCATTATTTCTACTTGTTATGTGAATATTGATTTTTTTTATTTAAAAAAAAAGTAAAATAGTAAGTAAAAAAAATTTAAATGTTGTTTTTGCCCCCACTAACATTTTTTTCTGGCTCCGCCACTGATGCTTGGACATGGTATGCTTATGCAGCAAATTGGCATAGACTATGGGTTTTCTGGTGTTACATTTATGTTGGTGAGCCCTATCATTAAAAATATAATTAGTGAAAATACAATTATTACGTAATTAAGTGGTGTAATATATGTGCAACGTCAAAAAGTGTAATAAAGAATCCAAGCCATTGAAGGTGGTCACGCCTGGTATTATGTTTCTAGATTTCCTAGCCGTGAATTCATTGATTTGTACGTAGTGAAACGCCTCACCAACCTATCTAACTTAGAAGTAAATTCCTAATCTAAAACTAGTCATTCACATGTTTATTATGCAATAAATCTAGCTGAGTTTGGCGTGGCCTATCTCACGTTAGTCTCAGCCCAAACTTTAATAAGCTAGCAGGCCCAAATAGGCCTGACTCGACACAATTGACAATCTTGTGCATCAATATTTACTTTTATTTGTTATAATCAATTATCTTCTATAAATTTTAAAGAATAAAAAAAGTTTTCATATCACAACTACCACGTCCATGCACATGATCTTTACTAGTTTGATAAGCCCTTTTTTTTTTTTTCGTTGTTTAAAGAGAATCAACAATGAAACTTCTGAAGCGTTTTATCAAATCAACTACACTTTATTGTCTTCCTAGTTTGATAAGCTTGATAGCTTTTACTCTTTTTTTTTTTTTTTTTTGATTTTCCCATAAGGTCCAAGGGATGCTATTTTCAAGCCGTGCCACTTTTTCCGTAGAAAAGAACATCAATTGATTTTTTTCATCAATAATGCCACTATTTTATTCTTAATATTTCATCCACGTTTTGGACGAATTTGTGAAGCAAGAACTTAAATGAGTAGTATTTTTAATAAAATAAGCACCATAAAATAGCCCAAAAAAATGTCAGGGCTGGATCAGTGACCTCCTTTGTGTTGATCTCTTGGCCTGTAAAATTGGATGTGTAATCTAAAGTCCTTCTCCTCCTTTTTACAAGCAACATATCTTTTTAAAAACAACATTTTAATTTCCTTGACATAATATTATACTTAAAATTATTGAAATTATGCCCATTTTTAAGAAACTAAGAAAGAACAATGTTTCAGTATATTATAAAAGGCAATAAATATCATAGTTCTTTCAAAACAACATTTTTACATGTTTAATTGGGAATAACAAAGTCGTAGTTCTTATGCATTAAAGTACATAGGGAGATGGACTATCGATCAATGCAAAAACCCCAAAATTGCATAATAAGCAACCAACACAGGAAGGGACACAATCATGCCAAAGATAACCCTGAAAAACGAGTATGTAAAAGAGTCAGTTTACTAGAGGCATATTAATATTTAATTTGTGCATAAAAATCTTTAATTTTTTGTGGTTTCTTTGTAAAAAATGCACTCACGCAGTGCTAATGACGTCGGCATGTAGACCATATTCCTTAGCAAAGATGAAGGAGGTGATAGACTGTGGCACTGCTGCCTGCAAAATGAACCAATTTAACCGCATGAGAAGAGTAAAACTATTTATCATATAATTTGTATTCTATATGTTGCATAGAAACTTTATGTGTTTATCAAAAAGTAGTGGCACCAAAATTTTATTTAATCTACATAGAGGTTAAATTATATGAAACTGTATTTAAACATGGTTTATTAATGTTCTTAATTTGAAGAACTAATCTCCTCAACCATCTCTTACGACATATTTTGCTTAGTTCAAATATGACATCTATTGTCTGCAAAAGACACAAACAAGATTAATCCAAAATTTCCCAAAAAGAATATGCTGTTAATCAATCTTGAGGAACCAAAAAGAGTGATATTTTGTTTGTAAAGCTAATTATGGCTACAAATATTAGAGGTGGCAATAAGTCCCAAAACCGAATAGGTACCCAGGCTCAAATATAATTTGAATGTGTTGGATATCAAAGATATAAGATTGGGCCTAATTGAGAATATACTTAGTAATAATCATCCAAATATAAGTATAAATAAAATTTACTTGGGATTCTCATAGGATTGATAGCTCATCATTTAAACATTATTCAAATGACTCAAATTACAAGTTTAAATATTTGATAGTAAAATATTATTTGAATGACTCAAAATTACAAATATGTCCAACAATTTATTTATTTTGCTATTAAAAAAATTACTATCGGGTATTTGGATAGTATCAAAATGTGTTTAAACCCATTTTGGTCCTATCTATATTGATCCTGTCACCAATATGGGACAAATCAGATATAGCCTATATTTTACAATTTTAATTAAATCTCGCTCGTCCCGCCCATTTGTAACTTGCTAACAAATGAGTAAAGTTGCAAGAAATTATTGAACTAAAAAAAAAAGGAAAAAGAGTTTTGATTAAGATATTTCACACTTTCACATGGTTCATGACTATCTTGGGTGAAATGATATTTTGCTTCCTGTTTTTTCTCTCATCACAGGTATGGAGATTAGAACTTTTTGTTTAAGACTCAGAGAAGATATATAAGAAACAAAAGTAGCACCAAAGGATAAGGAAATCGTTACCTGAATTATAGCAACACGCAAGGTATCCCCGTGCAAACCTACAGCTATGGAACCAATGGCCATTGCTGCTGGTCCGGCAATGAACCTCAATACCATTCCAAAAACAGTCAGGCTTGTTCCACAAGCAATTATTTTCTCTTGCATAGCCATGAACAACCCTACAAAAATATCCGTAATTTATTAACTATGGAATTCAATAAAAGCTCTCAAACTATTATGTTGAATTATGGAGTGTACGAATGCATGCTTGCACTTACCCATGCTAAACATGGCAGTTCCTGTTCCAGCTCTTGACATTATCAATATAGATCCTTCCATGATGGCGGGCATTTGAAAGTGCCACCTAAAATTACACAAAGGGAAATTTCACTCATTAATATTTGTGATGAGATATTGACTAAAATGTCCGAATCTAAATTTGCTCGTGTAAAACAAGGTTAAATTATAAGAGCCAAAAAACAAAAATTAGATATCAATTTTGTGTCAAGGAATAATAGTGCATTTCGTACATACCTGTTGGATATAAATGCCCAAATGATGCCAAGAATACATGCATATGAATTAGGATTCATGGCTAGTTTTCGCCACACCTCCTTTATCAAAGACCAGCAAGATGGTTTAGAGGTTGAAATGGCCCCTGAATTTTCTTCCAAATCTTTTACACCTTTGTCCACCGCCTTTGAATCTCCCACAGTTTCAGTAGAACAAAAGTCAGTATGAGTTCGCCTGATTTCTAAAACCAGCAAAAGAGCTGTTAGCCATACAATAGCCTGTATGACTGATGCTTGGACAACTAGGTCAACAGCAGACTCGCCATACATAGCTCTAGCAAGAGGCACCCCCACAACAAGAGAATTGGTTAATGTACACAAAGAGAAGCTTGTTATAGACCAACAATAACTTCCCTTACTACTACACTTCGCCCAAAATGCCAAAACCACCACAATAATCACCTTTGAAATTGCATCAGCAGCAATAAAGGAATAGTTCATCTTGAAGGGATCAACATGGGCTGCGAATTCAAAGGTGAAAAGGGGTAGGGTAAAATATGCGACAAGGCGGTTTATAGCGTCGCATTGATCAGGTGTAAAAATGCGCCACCATTTCACTGAACAATACCCTAAAATCAATGCTACATAGAGTGGAACCGTGGCTACAACCACCTTGTAGACATCTTCCAACCCTATCATCTTCACTAGTTGAAGGCAAAAAACCCCCAAAAAATGGCGAGGAAAAGGCCAAGAAATTAGATTGATCAGGAGACTGCTGAGGAGGTGTCCGTAACATGTTTGATCAAGTGAAAGAGTGGCTAATTTATACACAATAACGACAGAAAATAAAGATTTTTTATTTTGCATATTATTGCATGTTGAGTGTATATGATTCCATGCTGTGAATTCTTAAAGAAGTGATGTAAATTGAAGTTGAGTGCATGAAAGGTCGAAATATTGCTTTGTTTCACTAGTGGTTTTGGTCATGTGGTCAGCAACATACAGAATAAGGAATAAGGTCCAGTGGTTTATTCCATCCCACTTTTGCTAAATATGGTTGCTGATTTTGTGTTCAGTTATTCCAC
>JAMWEH010000081.1:0-23923 GCA_024721245.1 Mitragyna speciosa | reverse complement strand
AACGATCAAAATTAACAACTAAAAATACATTAGAAAAATAATACTCTAACTTTAATCTAACCCCAAGGCTTAACTCAATCACTTACCCATCTTATATGGCCTAAACTATAATCAAATCTCAACTTTAATTTCCCAAATCAATTTTTTCCTCTTCTAATTGGATAATCTACACCCTAACAAAAACTATTAACTCTAAATAATACCAAAAAATCATTTTTCTCCAAATTTCCTAAAATTTCTTAAACCCTAAAATTTTATCTACTCAATTTCTATTCCATGCATGCTATCATTTCCACCAAAAATATCATATACTTCATCACAACTTATTTAATAAACAAGATTCAAGCATAAAATTACCTTATGTAATCTCTATACAATTTTTCTTCCTTTTTCCCTTTTCTTTTCTTCCCTATTTCTCTTCTTTCTCTCTCTCTCCCCCTTTCCTTCTCCTCTTGCTGGCCGGACTTTCCTTCTTCTTCCTCCCCTTTCTTCTTCTTCTTCTTCTTCTTCTCTCTTTCTTTTCTTTCTTCTCTCTTTTTTTTCTCTTCTTTCTTTCTCGCTATTTCTTTTCTATTTTGCAGAAGATTCTACTTGCTTCTTGTGGAAATAATCCCACCAACAACTGTTTTCTTTTCCTTTGTTTTTTTTTTTAACTATGGCCAAATGACCTTTTTACCCCTCACTTATATTGGGCATTACACATTTGCAACAATTGCCTTAGCTCTTTTTGCTTTTTTTATTGAGAGGTATTGTGAAATTATTATTTGCCTTTTGCAGCACGGTACACAAGATATCATTTATGTACTGGAAATAATAAGTGTGTTACTCCTCTGAATCTGTAGAAACAGGTCAACTTTATTGTCATCTATCCTACTTTGCAAGATATTTTTGACTTCTTTATGTAGGTATGTGGTTCATTTAATATTTAACATGCTATTAGTTTTCTGTTGCTTTGATGAGCTGAGGCCTTTGCTGGATTCAGTCTTCATAGATTTCTATGCTTGTTATTCTCTAACAGCTTGTAAATGTGAATTTTCAAGATCGCCTTGACTTATAACTTCTATTATTTTTCCCTGAACTATGTATCTATCATATTTGCTATGGCATCCACCTGCACGATTCCTACCATTACTTTCATTGTTGCCATTTGCTTAAGGTATCAAAACAATAACCAATTGAAAATTTTCAACTTTGAATTATCTTGACTAACTAAGATGAAAGAAGAAAAGTGATCCTTTCTGAGCATTTTCAAGATTGAAAACATTTCAATTCGCCAACTTCATGGAATAGCCAAGATCTGGGGTTCTGCAATAGGTATTTCGGGGACCCTAATATTAACTTTTGTTAAAAGTCCTCCAATGTATCCAGCCATTCAGAATAACATCTCACATTATGACACTAAGAATTACTAAAAAGAAGACTGGATAAAGGGTTCTTTTCTCATGCTCTTAGCCTGCTTAGCATGGTCTTTATGGATTATAACGCAGGTCAAACCAAAACCTTTTAACTTACCTTATATTGTGGACAAATAAAGTGATAATTGTTTTCTAACAAGTCTTTCATTTATCAGGCCTTCATTATCGAGCAATATCCAGCTAAACTACGTCTCACGACTCTACAAATTTTCTTTAGCTGCATAACATCAACAATTTGGGCCATAGCCAATGAGAGGAGCATAGCAGCATGGAAACTAAGATGGAATGTTAATCTCCTCTCTGTATTCTATTGTGTATGTTTGTCTTGTGCTACATTTGAAAGTTCACAAATTGGAAACAAAACTTGGAAGTCGTGCATTATCTCTATTTGAGTAAAATTAAAAAGAAAAATGAAAGTCATTGGATTGAGTGACGCATTGTTGCTTAATGGCAATCCTTTTGTCTTCATTTCTCTGAAATTATGTCCAAATTTTTGCATCACAAACCGCTCTAGTGTGTCAGCTAATGGCATTTTGCACATGTACAACTACCTATGATTTCTTGGTTGCTGTTGTCCTTCCATGCGATAAGCTGACTTAGCACTTGCGATTGGTTCGAAGTATTGAAACCCTTTCTATTTTGAAAATTAAAAATGTAGGGCATAATTGCGACTACAATTACTTACTGGTTGCAAACATGGGTAGTTGAGATCAAAGGCCCTGTATTCACAGTCACATTCAGCCCACTAGCACTTGTAATAACAGCCATTTTCTCGGCACTCTTGTTCAAGGAAACTCTACATTGGGAAAGGTTCATCCTTGTCATTCTGTTTCATTATAGTCTCCCAATTAAGTGCATCATTAACTTTCATTCTTATTTATAAATGTGCCAATTACTACAGGGCTTGTGGTGTTCTGTTGTTGGTCATTGGTCTTTATAGCGTTTTATGGGGAAAACACAGAGAAGACAAAATGGAAACATGTGAGAAAGAAGAAGAAGCCAAAGAGGAGGAGACACCAGAGGGCATTCAATGTCAGTGACTATTCATTTTGAGACCAATTGAAATCCTTCCCGTTCATGAACCATTGAAGTTGGCAAATACTGCAATCTATCTATATCTAACTCTCTTTAAAACTATAATGAATCTTGGTTGTTTTAGAGTCTTTGCATTTTGTGGTGTTAGTTTTTCAAATATGCCTAAAATACCCTCTTGTGCTATAATCACATACATTGTAGTCAAATTGTGGTAAAATTACAATACCCTTTACCTTCTTTTATAAAGTTTATTGAATTTAAACTTTGCTAATAATTAAAATAAAACGATTCTCTATACAAAAATATTTACAAACCCATCAATTCAATACTCAAATGACTGATAATACCAACAAATTTTAACATCTATTCATAATTTAGCTTTGACTTGTTAAAAACTAATGGAAAATTATTAATACAAATGCACCTGCAAATTCTAAGAAAACGTGCAAAGTATTAAATTGTATCAAGTTATGTTAATAAAATAACATAATTTTAAATTTCTAATTTTATTAAATGATTACACTTCAATTAAAATAATTTTTTGATGAATAAGTTGTTATAAAATATGGGTTATAAATAAGTACTCCATTAACTTGCACGTGTGTTGCACGTGTGTTGCAACGTATGTTGCACTCCACTAACATCTAGATCTATATTTATATTTATATTTCTCTTTAGAAGTATGGTAAGTCTTGATTGTTTTAGAGCCTTTGCACATTGTGGTGTTAATTTTCAAATATGTCTAAAATACCCTCTTGTGCTATAATGAAATTCATAGTTTTCAAATTGTGATGGAATTACAAAACCCTTGATCTTTACCTGTAAACTTTATTGAAGTTAAATTCCACTAGTAATTAAAATAAAGCAATTCCCTATATAAAACCATGTACATACCTTCAACTCAATCCTCAAGTGATTGATAATACTAATAAATTTTGACATTTGTTCATAATTTAGCTTTGACTTATTGAAAACTAATGAATGATGATTAATGCAAATACACCTACAAATTCTAAGAAAACATGAAAAGTATTAAATTGTATTAAATTATGTTAATAAAATATATTATAGTTTCTAATTTTGTTAAACAATTACAATTTAATCACATGATTAATTTTTTATGAATAAGTTGTTAAAAAATATGGATTATGAATAAGCACTCCACTAATAAACACATGTGTTGCACGTGAACATGATGCCTTCTATTTTTCTCAAATTTTGATTATGAGAAATTTAATTATTTTATAAATAAAAGTATTTGAAATAAAGTAAATGAATTGAAGAATACAAATTAAATTCTCCATCTTCTTCAAAATCCTTGACACGTATTTTGACAATGCAAGATTACTATAAATACTTATGATAATTAAATTATACATTTAATTCCTAAAAATTGAATGTCAAAGAAAAAATTTTATTTTATTTTATTCAAATCACTTGTTTGAAAACTAATATTTTTTATTTTTAAATTAAGTATAATATACTTCTGTTGAAGTTAAAATTTTATGAGCAAATTATAGTATAAGCTTAGATAACTTAGGTCATCATATTGTAAAAGATAACTAAAGCCTTTTTCAATATTTTTTATTTTACCTAATAAATTCAAATAATTTTGAGATATCCTGATTGAAAAAAGAAAAAGTTAACTTTCTTAGGAAGCACGAAGGCCAAATTTGCTTAACAAAATAAATAAGCTTCTTTTTTTTATTGGCCTTTGATCCATGTCAAACTATGTTTTCTTTTTTTTTTTTTTTTTTTTTTTGTCAAAGGTCAAACTAAAGTTTGGTGGCTGATGAAATAATTTGAAAAATTGTATATGTAGTTCAAAGTTTAAACAACAAATTAGATACTATCTAAATAGTTGACTAACAGTCTATGGAGGATGAAAAAAAATTCAGATACATATTTTTAATATAAATTTTAAAATATGCAGAGCACTTATAACTAAAAATAGTATAGAGCACTTATAACTAAAAATAAAATATACAGAGCACTTAAAATAGTACAAGATGTAGAAATATTTTCTAAAATGAAAAAAATAAAATAATTGGATGAGTGCTATTAATTTTGCCTTATAATTTTACTTTTAAAGAACCCCTTCTATTTTTCTTTTTTAAAAAACTTCTTCGATAAGATAAGGATTTAAAAAATAAAAATACATAAAAAAAATATTTGTTGGATAATAGTACCATATAAATGATAACTTATAACTTTAATATTTCCTTTACTGTTTAGAAGAAAATGCCAAAAAATCAATTTCATAAATAAATACAATAAGATATTATATGATATACTTGTATAAAATAATGAAGATTTCCACGAAACAATAAGATTTCCATATCACATCAAAGAAAGATATTTTGCATCTATTAGAAGGCAACTAAGTTAATTTTGTGAAATTCTTGTTAAGTTTTTCCCCACCATATTAAAAATCTAATACTCAAATTATTACAAATGAAAATTTAGTATTTAGAATATATCAATTGAATAAAAACTTGAATTCTAAAAAGAACAAATACATATCTTATTTATAACTATATAGTTAAATAAGCAACTGTTTTTGGATTGAATGCTACATACATTAATCAAAGTTTCTTTCACCAATTAGTAATTACTATTAAGATGTATGAGATTTTAATTGCGAGTCTGGTATGTTTATATTCAATTATAAAATAAATAGGTTTTAAGTTTGATCATCAATATTTGTAGAGAGAGAAATTTGAAATCTTTTAACAACATTATCTAAATTTTAATTGTTTAAGTATAATGATAGTTAAACATACAATAAGCTTGACAAAATATCTTAGAGTCAATGTTACTATCATAGTGACGACCATGTATTCTCTACAAAGTTTTAAAGAAGAAGTCTTTGAGGTTACGAGTTCAAATTCAAGCCATTTTTTCAACAACAATTGTCTTAAGAAAATAATAATATATAATTGATTTAACATGGTGTTCATAACTAAAATTCTATACAAATTTTAGTATTTAATAAGTGTTATATTTTAAAATAACTTTGCATTTAAAATATCACAGTTTGCACCTACAAAATGGCTACCTTTGCACAGTCAAACAACCCTAAACATTTAAATTTAAATTATGTTTAGAAAAAAGAAGAGTCATCCTTTTTTGCCTATTTATGAAATTGAACTAAATAAAAAAATGTGTGACTTCTTGCAATATTGGAGAAAGAGTTATTAATTAAATATTATCCCCTGATTAAGTTCTTTTAATTTTTTGGACTATTTATACAATAAAATTTAAATAGAAAAAAGAACGTGACTCTATTCAATGTATCTGTGATTATCAAAAGTTAAGAATTCTATTAAGTAAACTCTCCTCCTTTTTTATTATTGATATAAATAAATTTAGTAAAAAAAAAAGAATTTGACTCCTTAATAGAAGACAAAGACTCATGAGTTCAATCAAACATGTTATTTCCTAAAACAATTTCTCTTCAACAATTAATATAGTAGAAATTAATAGAAAAAACCCAATCTAAAGTAATAGAAAGAACTATGAATTTAAGTAAAAAATGTCTCTTAAAATAAGTTCTTTGTAAAGTTGAGAAGTAATTTACATATGTGTATCCAAAAAAATTCAAATAGCATTATTATACATATTTTGAGTTATTTTAGGACGTGAAATATTTACTATTTTAAATGAAGGAAAAATTGAGTTTTTTTTTTGGCGGTCCAAAATAATGGGAATTCTTTGAATTTATGAATATTATAAAATTCTCTTAATGTACCAAAAGGCATTTATATACTACTATAAAAACGATTTTTAAAACCATATAACAACAAAACATTCACATGATCATTGTATGTGATTTAATGAATTGTTTTGTATTTCTAGCAAAATACTTCATAATATATTTCCAAATGATACAATTTTGAATTAATTGATTAAGGATTTTATGGTTTCATGGACTTTAAAATTTTCAAATGTTTCTAGACATATTCTTCAAAATAAAAATGAGATACCAATGTGCTTATGTTTCATCTCATGTCTATGAATTTAAAAGTTCTTCATTTTGCTTTATTGAGATTTCCATAAATCTTATTTCATTAAGCAAATTTGATCTTCACATTTTCTGAGAAAGCTTAAATTTCATTTCTTTCATTTAAGATGTCTCAAGATTGCTTGAATTGATTAGGTACAATAAAAATTTTGAAAAATGTTTATTTTTTCTTTACAGTAAGATGAGATAAGTTATCTAAGCATATAGTTTATTTTGCTCATAAAATTTTTGCTTTAGAAGAAGTATGTGTTATGTTATATTTAATTAAAAAATAAAAACATATTATCTTTCAAAACAATTCATTTAAACAAAATAAAATATTTTCTTTGACATTCATTTTTTTTGGAATTAAATCTATTATTGGATTATCAGAAGTATTCTATAGTAATATTGCGTTAGCAAAACACATATCAAGGATTTCAAAGAGGGTAAAGAATTTAATTTATATTCTTCAATTCATGTACTTTGTTTCAAATACATTTATT
Organism: Mitragyna speciosa; assembly: GCA_024721245.1. Taxonomy (NCBI): domain Eukaryota; kingdom Viridiplantae; phylum Streptophyta; class Magnoliopsida; order Gentianales; family Rubiaceae; genus Mitragyna; species Mitragyna speciosa. Next base: position 16,964 of record JAMWEH010000081.1, on the reverse strand, counting down.
TATAAAATAAGCAAATTTCTCATAATTACAAAACTGAAAAAAAAAAAGGCATCATCTCTATGTGCAACACATGTACTTCATTACTAGTACTATTAAAATTCCATGAATGTCTGTCAAGCCACTATTTTCCGCAGAAGCCATTCTTTATCTATTGGGATATGTAGTTCTCCAGAGTTGGATGTAGTCCAAACTCTGGGTTGGGCATGAAGCTAAAATGAGATAGAAGGATGTAGAGCTGTGTCACCCATGGTTTGCCATATCAGTCGAGTCTGCGACATATCGCCCGAGTCATAATTGGAACGGAGCTTACTGTTACGATATCGTTACCCACATCGCTCTTAGAACTAAATCGGATACCTATTACTGAGAAATCGGCGATATCGACCGATATGTAGTGTATGACACCGTATCGGTGAAAATCGGTCAAGATCTCGGCGATATGTACCGTTATAAACTCAAAAAACATGGCAAGGTAAACACAATTTTTGCTAACCTCCTTCTTTAATAACAAAATAGTAAAAAGAAAACAAAAAGTTGAAGAATCATAATAAATATGTTGGAATAATCAATCAAGAATTAACATTTTCACCCTACAATACAAAGTAACGGAAGTGTAAATTGGAGTTAAGTATTAAGCATATATCATAACTTTAAAAGAGAAAATCCATCTTGTACCAAAAAATCCAACCCTATCATCTCTCTCTTTCTTGCCCACAATATTCTAAATTAAAAGATAAAAAATTATTATTACACTACATAATTTTTTTTATCAATTTTGCAACCTTTTGCAGATCTATTATCCCAATTCAATTAAAAGTTCTTATTGATCAATTTATGATGAAAATTCTTATTGAGAATATGGTGAAAATGCTTTTTATTATGTCTTTGTATTTTATAATATTATTTGATAGATATATGTTTCTTTGATGTGTTGAATTATAAACTATTACTTTCTTTGTGTAATTCTTATTGTATTATATAAGATATAATGGTTTTATTCTAATATTTAAGTTTTGATGTCATATAAAATTGATGCTAAAACCATTTACTGCTAATACAATAGTTCTATGATTATAGTAGCATTATTTTATTTAAATAATTAGTGGTTATATATGACAATATAGGTATTTAGTACATTTAATTTGATACTTGTATTTGTTATGGTATTTTTTATTTTTGGTAAATTTTTTAGATTTTTTAAAAAATTTTATATGCTATAATGTGCGTATCACCCAATATTTGACCGATATGCCTCGATGAATGTGGAACAAAAGCGACTGTGACGCCACCGGGAGCCATGACGGCGAACCATGGTGTCACCTTTTCACCTGGTAAATGAAATCCACTTACAGAGATCACGACGTAATGCAGCTAGCCAACAGATTTGCCAATTTCAGGAATACTATGAAATGGATGTACAAAATCTCTGGCAAAAATTAAGTAACAAAACTTGCAGGATAGTTCTCAAAGTCATGCAAAGGGTCATAGAAAGCTAATAAGAAAATCCTTCTTTAATTTACCTGTGACTTCAACAAATTGTAGCTATTACCTGAATTCATGGAAATATCAGATCTTGAAAATTGTCAAAAATCAAGAACACTATGCTTTCATCATTATGTTTGTTGACATGGAAGGCTTGTCTGTTCCTTCCACAAAGAATTACAGATGGATAACTGGCCGAAATCAAGGAAAGCAACTCTCCAGGGACACGAGATTATTGGCTGAAGCAAGAGTCCAGAATAAATCAGCTAATGTTGCCTATGAATTCTCTGTATTGCGAGACAGACAGAAATAAAACTCCAAGCAACTATGGTAAAAGAAATCTTTACCGATCACATTCTTTAATTAAAGGACGAACTAACAGCCCATGATAAGATATCGCTCGAGAACAATTCAATATCCAGTCAGATTCTGATAGCAACTTTGTTATGGACATGAATATAATTATTGCCATTTGGGTTATCAGTTATTGTTTGTTATGCACATTAATCTAACACATTCAAGGTCACATTAAAAAAACATACACTCTTCTTCATTTTTACACAAACTAGTAATTTCAAGGGTCAAATACGATGGTAACAATTTAGTTTGACCTACTCAAGTTTTCTATCTTTCACTTTAAAAGTTATAATAACAATCCAATGTTTTCGTGATTGTGGAATAATAAAATCAAATATCACAATACAAATTAAAAAAAAAAAAAGAAGAAGAAGAAAGTAAGAAAAGTAAAATAAAAAAGGAAAGAAAAATCTTTGAACAGAACAGGGAAAAACAGAGGAAAAACTTGAAATAAAAACAAATGATAAAAAGGAAAAACCCAATTCACAAAACCCCACCTAAAACCCTCTGGTTTTTCTTCCTTCCTCTGGCTTCGGTTTTTCATGACAGGAGCTGCTCTGGACAACTCTACTCTTCGGACCATCAAATACTAACACCACAGAGTAAGTTAAAATTAGCCCTTCTCCTCTTTTCTTTTATTTCCAAGCAGGAAAGACCTACAACCGTGCTTGTGGTAATATATGTATTGTTTGCATGGGTAAAATACGTCAAAATGGACTTCGTTCAAGTTGTTTAGTTATACAGTGAACATGATATTCTAAGAATTGATTATGATTTTCGCACGGACATTGAGTTGTAAAAATGCATTCAAGAATCAAGATATGATTGACATTCTGGAATTTTATTTGGGGAGAAATGTGCATTGTATTGTTATATTTAGACCGGCACAACCTTTAATATCTGAGAATATGAAAAAAATGTTTTTGTTTTTTTTTCTCGAGGGAAAACTATCTTCAAGATTTCTTAAGAATGAAAGAGAAGAATCAAGACAGCAGAAGCCAAACGAGAAAAAGATCTAAGAGAGGATTGATACAGAAATATTGGGCAGAGAAATCACATCCTTTACATCAGCTTCTGTATTTTTTTTTTCTCCAGGTTCAGGATCATATCTTCTCTAGTGACTTTAATGGATGAATTGCTCAAATGCTGAATGAAATTCCTCAACGAAGCTACCAAAAGTGTTTTGTCTGACATAAACAAAGAGCTTACTTTTCTGTGTGTCTTTGACACAGGCAAAAGGTGAAAGAAATTGTGATCTTGCTTGAATAACTGAATTGATAGAGCAGATATAAACAGATTCAGATGACTTTGTCTGTGACTACTATCTACATGAAACAAGAACATAGATGGCTCTTAGAGTAGAGCTGACTTCAAAGAGCTTTCCTCCCTTCTAATTTTCAGTGACAACTCCTTCAACTGTCTTCAAAGTTCAAACCGAGGTGAAAATAGAGGATATCTAGTAAAGAAGACATGATTCTCATAAAAGGCCTAAAACTGGTGAATGCGCAAATATTATCTTCTCTTTCTTAGCAGCGTATCCCCAATTCTGACAAATGCTTTTCCTTCGTGGCTTTGCCTCTCCAAGCATTGTTATGATGTCTCTCATGGATGGCCTCTCCTTGGGGAGTTTAGCAGTACAGAGAAGTGCAATTTTAAGGACTAGAAGCATCTCCTCCTGGACATGTTCGCACTGACCAGCTACGTCAGGATCTAATGCTGTTTCTGAAGTTTTGTTGTTTACCTTTTTTCGAACCCATTCAACAATATCAATGGCTTCCCCAAAGGCAGGGTCTAAAGGCGTTTTCCCTGTTAGAAGCTCCAGAAGCACCACTCCATAACTGTATATGTCACTCTTCTCATCAACTTTTAATGTGTATCCATATTCTGCAGTAAGGACATCAAAAAATAGAATAAAAATTGAATTCAGCTTAGAATTGGAATTTTAGTGCTGAGAAATCTAGAGTTTAGTTTTAAGATTAACATAGAAACTAACCAGGAGCAATGTATCCATAGGATCCAGCCACCATTGAAACTGTCTCATTCTTGTGAAGCATTGTTCTTGCCAAACCAAAGTCAGCTATTCTTGCCTCCAAGTCTGAGTCCAGCAGAATGTTGTTTGACTTGACATCACGGTGGATGACAGGTGGATGGCAGTCATGGTGAAGGTAGGCAAGGCCATGTGCGACACCAAGAGCTATGTTATACCTGGAAACCCAATCCACCAGCATTTTTCCTGCCTGTTTGCCATGGAGAGCTGCACCAAGACTCCCGTTTGGCATGTATTCATAGACCATCATAACATCAGTCTCATTGTGCAGATAACCTAACAATCTCACTATGTTCCTGTGGCGTAATTTCCCTAAAAGATTCACTTCTACGAAGAGGTCATCTCCAGTTTCCAAATCTGCCTCGGTTCTCCACAACTTTTTGACAGCCACAACACTGTGTGGCCTTTGAGTTTCTGCCTTGTATACAATTCCAGTCCCACCAACTCCAATCACATTTGATTCCTTTAAGCAAGCCAAAATGTCATTGCTGGTAAAACTTAGCCTCTGGAATGCCACGAGCCTCCATGGCCATTCTGTACTGTCTCTCTTGAACCAATCTTTGAAGAAACTTCTGTAGAGATACCAGCGTTTGTACATCCGTCTCCCCATGAGTACAATGACTACAATGGCTACTAACGCTGACATTCCAACAACAAATCCAATAATGACATGATTGATGTGAAATTTTCTTATATGCAATGCATTGTTCAAGTTATGAGAACAAGGTGGAAGTACACCACCACAAAGACCAACATTGCCAATAAGGTCATTTGGATTTATGGTCACCAATATACCATTGTTTGGGACAGGACCCTCAAGCTTGTTGTAGGACAAATTGAGCATTTCAAGAGCTGGTGAGCTTCCAAAACTTGGTGGTATTTGTCCAACAAGGGAGTTGTTTGATAAATCGAGTACGGATAAAGTTGGCATTGATGCAATGGGCTTTGGAATTTCTCCAGTAAACTGGTTGTTTTGAAGATTCAAATTTACTAGCTTCTCGCATGAAGCAATACTTTGAGGAATTTTACCTGAGAAATGGTTGCTCGAAAGGTCAAGTACTGAAAGATATGGACAATCCTGGAATTGATCTGGAATGCTCCCTTCCAGGTTGTTATTAGAAGCTACAAATATCTGGAGGTGAGGGATGGATAAGATACTGGAAGGAAGAGATGATTCAAGGTGGTTCCAGGAGACATCAATGAAAGAAAGTGATGTGGACAAAGTGAAATCTTCAGGAATTTCACCAGTGAGATTATTATTAGCCAATTCTAGTCTTTGAAGCTTTGGAAGATTTCCAAGTCCAAGGGGAATTGTTCCAGATAAATGATTATTCTGGACTCTAACCCGAACCAAGGAAGAACAATTCGAAAGGCCTACTGGAATTGAACCTGAGAAGGTATTATTGAACAGAATGAGTTTAGTAAGATTACCCAAGTCACACAATCCTGGCGGAATCTCTCCTGATAATGAGTTTGATGAGACATCTAACCACTGCAAGGGAGAGTTCTTTCCGAGATTTACTGGCAATGGGCCAGTTAAAGAATTTTGCCACAGCTCAAGTACCTCAAGTTTTGTCAAATCTCCAAGCCTGTCTGGAATTGGACCAGTAAGTTGATTGCACATGAGGTTCAGCAGCTGCAAGTTCTTCAAATCTGCTATTTCATCTGGAATCTCTCCTGAAATTTCATTGTCAGAGAGATCCAGGTAGACTAAAGATGATAAGTTTCCAATTTCAGGTGGAATCTTTCCTCCAAAGTTGTTCTGATACAAGTAAACTGTAGTAAGCTTTTTCAACTTCCCCAGTTCAGCAGGAATTTGACCACTCAAAGTGCCAACAGCCAAGTCTAAGTACTGAAGGTTGCTGAGGTTACCAAACTCTGCTGGAATTGAACCCTCAAACTGATTGTATCCAATGATAATTGTCTCCAAAGAGAATAACTGACCAATCTCTGGTGGAATCTTTCCAGTCAGATTATTGCCCGAGAGGCCAAGAAACTTTAGCTTTTGCAAATTTTTATATGACACTGGAATTGAGCCTTCAAAGAAGCTTCCCCTGAAATCCAGGATTTCGAGTGAAGTTGCATTGCTAAGATCCTCTGGAAGCAATCCCACAAAATTATTGCTTGACGCATTGATTGTTGTCAAGCCTGCAGCACTCCCAAAACCAGCCGGGAAATTGCCTATGAAGTTGTTCTGACTTACATCAAGAATCTTCAATGATGTGAGACTGCCTAGTGATTTTGGCAGTGCAGATGAGAAGTCATTACAGCTAATATTAAGAAAAGCCAGACTACTTAGGCCATGAATGTGATCTGATATCTGGCCACTCAGGTTCAAGTTAGATATGTCAAGCTTCTCCACAAAGCCTTTTGAATTGCACCAGACGCCAGTCCAATTACAGTGAATTGAACTGCCTTCTACCTCATTGCTTGGCACTATCCAATCTTTGAGGTGATCCATCGAATCAGTTATGTTGGATTTTATTGAAAGTAAGGATAAGACTTCAATATTCGATACATTTGGAGCTCCCTCGACAAAAACAAGAGAGAGACCAATGTAACAGTAAAAGAAAAGAAGGTGGATTTGCATCTTGTTGTTTCCTTTCTAGTTTGTTCCTCTGATCAATGATGCATCATTCTTGGCTCAAGGGAACAAAGGCATATGAGGGAAGAAGATGAACTTATATGACTCTGAAAAAGGATAAAGAAACAGGATGATTGGTTAATAAGTTAGTTATGCTGATTATGAGAATGGGACCTCTGTCCATCTGTGCCAGAGAAATCTTGAATTCTTAATTAAGAGAGAGTCTTCAATAATTAATCACAAATCAATGAATGAATAGGGAATCAGTTTAATCGAGTTCGTGAGGTCTTGGGATCTGAGCCAGCTAATCACAGTGCATCTAATGACTATGAGTTTGGAATTATTAGAAACTTATACCGACACAAGAACATGGGTGGAATGTGTTTTAAGCTGACTGCTTAGAGATGCTTTAATCATCTGATAATTGATCATAGGTCAACCTAAGTAAATGACAACTTATTCTTAACTTATTATAATATCAAGGAGTTAATTACTATTAGGTTCTTGTTTTTCCTTCAATTTTAGTAGTTGTTTATGCTTGTCTTTTGCTTCCCTGATTGTTTGTTTAGAAACTATTGTTACTTTAATGCAAAGCCGAAGACAAATGTTCAAACGGTTTCTCTGTTATTAAAAGAAATGCTCACTTTTCGATTTTGTTTTGCTTTTTCAGTTTGTGAACTGACTGACTGACATTATCACAGCAAAAAGCTCTTTGTTAGTTAATCTGTCCAATATTATATTCAACATTCTGTCAGAAACGAAGGTTTCCTTTTACTTGTTCGAGATTTACTGTTGTTCAGGTGTTGTTGCCATTTTGGATTCAAGAGTAGATGAAGCAATTTGTGGGAGTTTCCGTTCCATTCCATTGGGCATATGGTCGAAGTAATGTAAACTCTTATGCAGGCAACAACCAATTATCAAGATCTGAAAGGTTTCGCCTTTTAGCTTTGGGAGGAAAAATATAGACGTTAGAACTAAATCTCTGATTAATTACCAATCTTTCTACCAGATTTGCTGAGTATTTATGAAGTGTGAATGAGATAGAGAGCTGATTCTCTAAACATTTCAATAAGATTATGGCGACTAGCCTCGCACGAAAAATGTTGTAGTAAGATGCGTTATGAAAATGTGTACTAAGTTTTGATATGTAAATATTGAATTGTATCAAATAAGTGATTAATTTCGTTCCGAAATAGTAATAAGTTATGGTAACGTATATCATCACGACGCCTCACACCCTCTTTTGTTATGATGATTTGTACTATTTTTGTTTTAAATTTTGAGACTGGCCTATTGAACTGAAGACCTCAAATATTTCAAGTGTTTTAACTTCACAAATCTTGTCGTGTGTTTCACAAAATTTCAATAAAAAATCAAAGTTAAAGTACATCAATGCATATTCATATTGAAAACAATGGGTACAACGAAATTATGCACGAAGTTAACATCTACAACTCACCCCATATCAATCATAATTGGTTTCAACATTATGAACGTTTGGTGCCAAACAACACAACAAAAAAAAAAAAAAAAAAAAGTTTTTAGACTGCGTAAATTCATAAAGCATGTTCCAAGCTAGCTAACAGTTCATACTCTAAACACATTTGCTTTTACACATTATTGGATCCTTCATTTGCATAATTGCATCCAATAAAACTGTTAATAAACTCAATAAAACGAGATATTAGAGAATCTCAGCATGTTAATGGATCGAATATTGATACAAAAAATATGACAACTAGGAGCTTTGTATACAACACACACAAACACACAGTGCAATTATTTGTTTGTGTTTACCAAATACCATTCATTCCTCCACATTAAAAATTCTACTCTCTTACTTTGTTAGCCACATGCAACCAACTGGGCAAGTTCAATTATGTAATCAAAGACAAATAATAAACTATAGGGTTGCAATTTTTGAAGAGAATTGATATGCGTGCTATGATAAGCTAATGATAATGGAACATCAAAATATCCTATAAGAGTCCCATGTGAGGGGACCTGAAGGTGCAGCTTCCCTTGGAAAAGAACTCGTAGCAGGCACCATCCCATTATTGGAAGGGACACCCTTGACATTGCCATTCCAACCTGCCTCTATTATCTCCAACTATTTTATCTTTAAAGCAAATATTTGAGAATCCAATTGGCCCGCATGAACAGATGTCCCACAATGCACATGAATTTGCACAAAATCACCACTGGATATCTCATCCTTCATGGTAATTAGGCCTTCGATGAGTAGTAAAAATTTGAGAAGAAAACAGAACAAGAAGAAAATGTGGGTGAGAACTTTGGATTACTTCAAATTCGACCTCCCTATGAACAGTATTACACAGACATATAAACTTAGACAAAATATTAAACTGGTTTAATTGCTATTTTTCCTAGAAGTATGATTAATATGTTCCTCTCGTGCACATTATTCATTTTACTTGTCTGCAAATAGATAGAAAAGATGCTGTGGTGATGCAAACCAACACAGGTATTTTCTTTTGTTTCCAGATGTCAATTATTTTAATCTACCTTCTCTATTTTCTTTTTCATCTTTTCTTGCCTTGTTTTCCATGTGTATTCGACTGACTATATTGGAAATATAAGCTTCACAATAAAATTCCAATGTGAATGTAACAGTCTTAGCCTGCCTCGATTTGCTGCCAATTATCATCAAAATTCAAAATTGAGAGATTTTAATTTTCCATTTATGAATGGAAAAATATGAGCCACATGTAATATAGCTATACACTGGGTATCACATAATTATGCGATAGACCAATTAAAATCTTTTAAAACATATCATAAAGTGATACGACATAGCACAAGGGGTTACATAAATAATTACCTGAAATGCCTGCATTCACAGATATGAACACTACACTACATTATACACACACCCTTGTTTAAATATGTACTATTTTTTTTCTTACATTAACAACTGAAAAAAATTCTATATACGAGCAGTACACAAAAAGGTAACTTCGAATTTAAATTAATTGTTTAAATATGTACTATTTTTTCTTACATTAACAACCGTAAAAATTTCTATATACGAGCAGTACGCAAAAGGTAATCTTCGAATTTGAATTAATATTATGTTGCATGCATTTGGATCCGTCTATAAGAAAATCTTTACCTTATGTGTTTCAGTGTAGGAAAGATTAATGTTAATGTATGGTTGAGTCAGTACCTAATATATTCTCTTAATCCGATTACATCTTACATGGATTATATCTAATTATTCACAGAAGTAATCGGTTAATCCGATTACATGGACTATATTCAATAATAATAATACTAATACTAATAATGAGCTTTGGTTTGATCTGGGGCTTCAGCGTGACTTTTCAAGTGATTTGTTTAGGCGACAAGGATCTTCATTTTGATATTGGGCTTTCGCTTGCTTTTTTTTTGCTATGTCGAGGATTGGTCCAGAGGCTTTACTTTTGATATTGGGCTTTGGCATGAATTATTGGGTATTCGGTATGCTGAGAATGGGTCCATGGGTTTTTATGGGTTTGGTCCCGAAAACATGAGATGCCTCGAAATGGGGCAGGTATTAAATAAAAAAAAAATTCCGTGAATTACATGAACATAAAAAATCTGTTTCACTTTGGGCCAAAATCGTGTCTTTTGGCCCGTACAATGATGGGTGTAGGATCCTGTGGGCAACAAATCAACATTTCTTGTACTATAAACTTGTCTTCATCTTTAAAAGGGGCCCAATTGACAAGATTGAAAAGAACTTCATGACTGAAACGGAATCTCAATCAGCGTCCAATAGAACCACGTTTTTTTATAAAAAAAAAAAAGAAAAAAAAAAAGAACGACGTTTGAATCCCTGGCCAGAGAAGAAAAAAAGAAAAAAGAAAAAAAAAAGAACAAAAAGATTGGTACAAATATTAACTGGACTCAAAAGATTAAAAAATGAAAAACTTCACTCGTTTCTCTGATTAGTCCATTACGATAGCGACGAGAGATGATTTGAGAGAGTACATGCCGGAGTTTAGCAATTCACGAATTAGGCCACTCTTGTCAAGTAATATGCAAATCTTTTTTTTTTTTTTTTTTCCTTCTTTCACAAATTTCTTCATTTCTAACAAAAATGCTACATTTCCAATTCCAATTCAAGTTATCAGGTAAGCTCTAGAGTATCAAACATTATCAGGGATGAATAAGACACCATTATAAGTTTAAATATCTTCAAATGTCTCTTTTGAAAGCCAAATAATGTTCTCCCAACATTCGTTAGAAACATTTATCGTATCAATAACTTGTTTCTAAAGAAATGTTATTTCCCCAAAAAAAAAAAAAAAAAAAAAATCCTGTCTCTGCCTATATACACAATAAATATGTTCTAGCATCAACATTTCCTCCTCCACTTTATAACCAACAAAATATTTGTTCAAAAGATATTGTCCTTTTACATCTAATTTATTCATTTGTTAAAAAAAAAAATTTCAAGGTGGATCCACTAACCTATGTGGGTATGTCCACATATATTATACTTTTCTAGTGTTCAGTGACAAGCATATACATCCAAGAACTGAAATTAGGACTTGCACTTTTCAGTGGTAAAGAATTGAACACTAGGAGATGCACTTACTAAGGTAATTAAGCACTAATCTAATATAAATCTTATCAGTCGGCAAAGTCATGGAACAGCATGCCCTTTACTATTAAGCAAATAATCAAGTTGGTACCATTCCAAATCTACTATCTCCTTTACCATTAAGCAATAATTAAGTTGTACCATTCGAATCTAGTATCTCCTTTACCATTAAGCAAAATATTAAGTTGGTACTGTCCTAATCTAGTACTGCTAACTACACATATATAATAGTTTGACTCACTGTTAATTGACAAGGACAAGACAAAAACATGTTTGACTTGAGGCGTCCCGTGAATTTCACAGGAAGACATCTACTTAGGAAGTTTTATGTTACTTTTCCACCTGAATTTATGCCCTAATTCAAGCCCTTTTTTCTGTAGTGAGGTTTCTACAAGATTCCCTTGGAAAATCATTCTTTTTGTTGTCTAAGCAAGAAATTAAAATAATACAAGAAAGCAATTTGTTTGAAGTAAAACTAAAGAAGCAAAAAGATACTTGATTTGAGTTTATCATTGACACCTCAAAAGTAAAAATAATAGGCTAGTATTTGAAGAACATGAGTGTGAGGATAAAGTGATGTATTTATTTATTTTATGACTAATATTTTTTTACCCTTAAGGTTTTCTTTTGGTCCAATTGCTCTAGTTTCGTTAAATTTTTTGTAGAAAATGTTGACGTCGATTTTCATGTCCGGCGTAACACTTGGCTTCGGTTTTGGCAAAAATGCCCGTGGTTTGTTGCTCAATGAAATAAGAGTTCAAAATGTTCTATTCAAAAGCTAACAGAACTTGAGCAATTGGGCAAATTTGAAATACTAGTATAACATCTGAATGCAAGTAATTAGAAACAAAAGTTCGGGCTGAAAACCTTCATAGCCCCTCCAATACTTTTGGGGGTAATTGTTTTTTTACACCTTTTCTTCTTTTGTTTTTTCTTAATTTTGGGTGTAGTTGGTTTTGATTTTATGGGAAGATTAATGCTTTGCGAGAAAAATACACTACTATCACGGTAAAGAAAAAAAAAGGATAATTTGGAGAAACAGGCTTGTCTAATTACTAGGGGGTAATCAGGTCGGATTTGGATTAATGAGTCGAGGTTAAAACTCAAGTATAACAAGAAATTTGTTAACCCAAACCCAACCTGTCCAACTCAAAATGAGTTGACATATCTTACACGAATATGGCCCAAAATGGGTTGGTAAGTTGGTTGGTCAACCTATTTAACCAAAAAAAAAAAGTCCACATGCCATGCCAATAAATTAGAAAAGTTTTTCGAATAAAATGGGTCGACCCACCAACTTGCTAACCTGTCAACTTAAAAAACTTTCGTAATGTGAATTTTTTTTTTTGGGCCCAATCGGTGTACCCGAATTGAAATCGGAACCCAAACCTAAACCCGACTTCTTTTTTTGTTTTTTCGGATCAGACGGGTCAACCAAATTTCGACCCTAACCCGACCCTTTTTTTGGCTGATTAATCGGGTTTGATCTAATTTTAACACGAACTTGTCAAATTTTAATACAAACTCATGATTTTTGTGTTAGATTCGTATCGTATCAAAAATTATTACCCTTACTAATTAGCAGCAAAACAAACTAATACTAGTGATATTGTTTGTACATCACATGTTGATGCTACAGTACATTGGCGGACCTTCCATGAAATGCTAGCAAACTTGCAGAAACCCAATAATAGTAATAGGGCGGCTTAAGAAAACTGTAATCCATTTCAGAACCTTTTTGAAAATAAAGTTGGCTCACCAAAGTCCACTCCCATTCATTCATCAACGCATCAACTTGTGAACTGTCGTCTGAACTAAAAATCAGCAATTTAATGATTATCTAAGCTTGTACCTCAGTCGTTGATGAGTCACAAACCAATAGGGAAAACTCAATTGATTGACTAAGATTCTTTTTTTTTTTCCTTTTTTTTTGTCCCCTCATCCTTTTTTCACTTTGTCTTGTTGTCTCTCTCACTCAGTTGTGACGCATGGATCGAAAAAGTCCTGTAGATTAATTAATTAATCAATGGGAAAAAAAAAATGGAACAAGTACTTTCTGGGCTGAGAAGCAAAAGGACACATAACGATTCATCATCATCCTTATCCTAAATAATGGCCAATGACAACTAAAATTTCCCATAAAGTAAGAGGAAGAAAGCTACAAGAAAGCTGCAGTGCCACTTTAATCAATTGTTCATGGTCTTGCCTACATGTGATTCAAAGAAAAACCAAAAGGAAAAGGCTGTGGAAAAGATTCCACATTTCTAAGAAAGATTAAGGGGAGACCTGTTTTGACTTTTGAGAGTTTTCAAGCTTTCTGATTGATTAGGATTAGCCAATGGGCAGAAATCATTGGACTAATAAAAGCATCTAGATCATATATATTTCTTAAATCAAGAATGGGATTCAGTTTAAAGAATAATTGTGAGAATCTGCAATTAATTATTTTATCTGAAAACATTTCTCTTGTTGGAATTTCTTCTTGTGATGCCCAACCAATTTGAAATATGCGACCGAATCACCTTGAATATGGGGATGCATTTCTCCACAAAAGGTCTAAGCCTTGGTTTGTTGTATCATTTGCCTTGAGGTAATCTCGGTTGGATTGTTATTTCTTAGAACAATTTGAAAAATAATTTGGTAATTTTTTTAAGACGCAAAATATATGCAATAAAAAATATTTAAAAAATGTGTTTAAATAATATTTACGAATATTATTCTAAAATAATGGATTTCCAGGTGGAACCATATGCATCAAAAGTTTTGACAAAAGGAGAGATATTGGCCCAAGTGTTTATCATTATACATTGGAGGTAGCTTTCAATTGCATTGTGTATTTTATTTATCCTTTCGCATTCAGACAATAATATTATATTACGTCAGTTCTCAATCAATGAGATGAACTCTTCAACGTTAGTTCGCCAATCCCTTTCATGTTTAATCAACATTTGCTAATTATTATGATCCTAGGGAGGGGTTCAACTTAATGACAAAAGATATACAAGGATAAAGAAATTCAGAATTAGGAACTAGTGACTTTCATCCGAGCTATCATAATTAATTTCTTTTTATCTGAAGTGAAACTTGCTTGCCATTCTTTGTTCAGAAGTGCAATGACAAGAATATTGTTGGAAAATTTGAAAAAAAAAACTGAAGGTAAAAAAATTCAAAATTCTGTGGAAAAATAATATGTTCACCAATAATATCAAAAATGCTTCTAGACTTGAGTCTTTTTTCCCCCCATCAGGAACTAAGTGATCGCTAATTCTGTATATTGTTCCTGATAAACGTTTGTTAATAAGCTTTCTCCTTAACTAAGTAATGTAATTGGATCTTTTAATTAAAGATAAAAGAATAATTCTTTCACTTTTATCGATTTCATAATCTTAATGGCACAAAAAATAACAATAATGCAAATTCGACAGCTAAACACAGCCATTCAGCCAGTACTTTAAAGAAAGCATTAGGTTGTAAATTGAGATTATCAAATTATTTGACTAAGTATATCCTTGTAGCTATAATTGCTGACTTTGTCATCACAATTGACCAAATATGCTGTACCTAATTAAGAAGAATTAATTAAAAGCATTTTAATCACTTAAAACTTCCCTTATCAAATCTTTGCTATTTATAGTGTCTAGCTAACAATGAAAAACTATAAAAGATTTCTCCTTTGTATTAGGCCATTCAATGTGCTTCCACTTGTATAAATTGAAGTATTAAGAATGTTAATTACGGTTTCTATTGATTTAACCAAATTTCTTAGGAGAATTGACCCTTTACAATATTCACTATAAACTAGCTTGATCCTTCTGTTGACTTTCTTTCTTTGTCATTTAAGTGTAGATCAATTTTTTAGAGTTATTTTTCTGGTGCCAAGCATTGACACAGGCCACAAAAGTTGAAATAAATTATTGCTCACTAGTACAGGCAATTTTTAAAAAATCATATCCATGAAGAACGAATTAAGATGCTAAGCCTGCTTTAGTGTACTGCTATGAATGTACGATAATCACAGCCAATAAACTTCAAGTTTTCCAGATAAAGATTTTCTGTTCACCAATCCATTTGCTAGGGTTAAAAAAAAAAAAAAAAGGTAAATAAATGTTCTATTACAACCGCGACAATTTAGTAAATCATTTTGTACACTAAAATCTTGAAAATAAAAAATCTATGTAAAATAGTTTCATGAGTTATTAGTTTTTGTGCGCTGATAGCTTCATATAGCTCCACAGAAAAATTTATTTCCATCACATTTTTAGAATGCTATATATTACTGAAGTAAGAATCAGTTGTTGAGGCCAATCTGAAAACTTTTGATCAAATTTACCTCTCCACCTAGCTAGGAGTCTCTCTCTCTCTCTCTCTCAGAGACACAGACACAGACACAGACACACAGAGTATACTCGACTTCGTATATAGGGAAAGAAATGCAAATTCGTGAACAAAAACCAAATCTAGTTTAACAAAGATTTCAAGTCTTAACTAGTACATAAATTCATTAAACATAAGATCTCTCCGAAAAAGCAGACAGGAAATTAGAAGAACTTAATCCCACGATGAATATATCACTGGTTGCAGATGAAAAAGAAAACAAAGAGGAAAGAAAATCAGACTAGTCGTCCGCCGGGAGCAGCCATGAAATCTCAGGACTAGACCTCATAATTAAGTAACACAATTAGGTTCATTAGAATCCAAACCAAAGCCCCATCACTCATTTATATCCCTATAGGACGATGAACCAGAATTTCTTGTCAAAACACACCAAAACAAAACCCACAAAGAAAAAGGGAGAAAACAGCAACAATTTGAAGAAAAGGATGCCAATTGACGAATAGAACTGTCAGAGAGAAATATTGAAGCCAAGCATCTGACTTGCCTAGAACTTGCATTTGTTCCATTTACCCCATCGGTGGCCTTGGTTTCTTCAGTCCCATATTTGAACTGGTATTTTGTCCTTGATCACAAACTCTTGGGCTCTCTTCTTCATCTTCATTCATAATAAACTCATCACCATATCTTTGAACTATTCTTGATCCCACAGACTCTTCTCTTAGATGATTCCGAGGCTGCATGATCGAATGAGAGCAAGAGTAAAGAGGAGAATACTATGAGAAGATGGAGAGAAGATATAATGGGACCAAGGGAGGTGCAAATCTTTAAGACTTTATGTATTATATATGGAGTTTTGGGGTAGGGGAATGGATCTTTTTCCTAGTTGATTCATAGTATGAGAGACAGAAGGTACAACGTTATAAATTTTTAGCAAAAAAAATAGGCAAGATACGTATGTGATAGTGGCCTAGTGGAACCTTACATGCTTATGTATAATTGACTTTTTATCTTTTCTTCCACAAATGAATTTCTTATACAAGTTAAAAAATAACATTTTTACTGAAACTGGAATCTGAGGGAAGCCATGCAATTTGGGGGGTCAACACAAACATATCAATAACATATATTTTTTATGTGTGTGCGCGTGTGTGTTTGTGTTGTGTGTGTCATATGGGCTGACTCAAAATTAACTCACAAGTCATAAGAATTGATACTCACTAGGCAACTCAAGTGGAAGTAATGTCATGAAATGTTAATTTTAAGTGGAAAAGTTGTGAAAAAAACCTTGCTTAGCTGCAAATTTTGTACTGACACATAAAGGGAGAGGTGGATGACCCAAATTTAAAGAACAAAAGAGACTTGCCTCTAAAAAAAAAAAAAAAAAAAGAACAAAAGAGACAAACAAGCATATACATACATACGGTAAGACATACACCACTAGTTTTTTGAAATGGTATCTGTATTTTAGTGAGAACAACCATGAAAATAATGGCATGAGACAGCTAGAGAGATTCCCTACTAGCTAGTTGTGTTTTGTTTATGAATGGCAT
>JAMWEH010000094.1:0-23580 GCA_024721245.1 Mitragyna speciosa | reverse complement strand
CTGCCGGCAACAAAGATGTTTAATATGACTAGTTGCAAATTTGGTAAACATCATAAAATTTGTATCGATGATGATGATAGTTTAAACTTCTTAATGACTTTTGATGGATTTTATGCCGACACTTATTAGTAATTGTAGTAGGGACATGAAAAAGGGTCACCTCAGAGAGGGGTTGATGCTTTTAACAGAAAGTCAGGTGATGACAAATTGTCATTTGCAGCAGGACAATAACACATAAAGGCAGAAAATAGACACAGAAAAAGTCACATTGATTATAGGTTTGTATACTTCCTTTCCAAATACCCCAGATGAATCATGAGTGCATTGTTTTCTTATTTTTTATGTGACGACATGTTTTTGAGATATGGAATAAAGTTTTTTATTTTCTTAGCGAAAAATATAAATGATTGACGAGTTGGTCAATTAAAGGCTTTCTTTTTTCTTTAAGTAGATCTGTTGAATTTTAAGGTGAATTGAGTCCACGTCAAGATTAGTTTATATTAGGTTGTCTAATTTGAGAAGTCAAATTTATGGAAGAAACTTTAATGTATACTCGTTACGATAGGCGGTATAAAGTGAAAAAAGACACTAGAACATTTTGGCGAACATTATAGAAAGCAACAATATTTTACGTCTTGTATTTATGCACTTGTTCTACAAGTAAATTATGTGACCAGAAACCATTCTTCATTATTGGTTCTGAAAAGGCTAAGTAATAAGTACTATAGTAAGCTGTCTTGCTTTTTATATCATCCAATCTTCGTACATTTAAACTTTTGTATTTACCAAACAATTCTACAAGTAAATTAGCATGCATTATTGGTTCTGAAAAGGCCTAGTAACCAGTACTGGTAAGTTGAGTTGTTTTGTCATTGATTATTGATGAGAAAAGATTGTGAAATCTATTGCAGACAGGGGCAGTTAATAATGGTCAGAATAATAGGAGGAGATGTGGGTGTCCCCCGCATGTTAAGAGCCAGCAGCAGAGAATTAAACAAGTTCAAGTTAAGGTTTATGACGTTGTGGACGTGAAGAAACAGCCAAGGCCCAGAACAAGAAGTCAGCAGCTTTACTATAACAATAACTGTAATCAGAATCAGAAGCAGTTCCCAAAGCATTCTGCTGCCACTGCTGATGGCCATCCAGTTCTCACGCATAGGCCTTCTACTGTGGCTGCTAATGTCAAACCAGTTGATGAAGATCTTTACAAGATTCCACCTGAGCTCCTTGTCCACAATTCCAAGAAAGTCAGTTCTCTTTCCCCTTGGTTACCTCTTTAAGTTAGTTAACTAATATGGTACAAGCATAATTTTCCTTTAATTAGAATTTAATCTTGAAGTAAATGTTGATTCACCTAAAATGATTTGGCTGTCCAACTATCTCGCTTGAGTTGGTAAGACTATTGACCTGAACAATAGAGATCCTACGTTTGAATTATTCGAAATTAATCGCGGAAATGGTAAAATATCCTTACCTTTTTATCATGAAAAAGAGCATAAAGTTTTTGTCATTGTTTAAAGATGCATTGTTGCATTTTGAAAATAAGGCTTTATGATGATGCATTTTGCTGGTGATTAACTTGACTATTCTAGTATTCTTTCGTAGTTTTTCCTTGTGGAAATTCTAAATTGACAAATAATAGTTCATATTTTTTTTGATGAAAATTGAATTAACTTCTTGATTCTCACAATTTATGCAGAAGAAAATGCTGGGATTCATTTCCAAATGCCTTGTTCCTCCTTGTAAGGCATAAGTTTGCGCCATTAGAGCTTCTACCGACGATAGCACCAAGATGCACAGCCATTCAATGCTAGTCAAGTAAGCTTACAGAATGTAAATGCTACCGTTTCCAACTAACTGCCTGGTGCCTTAAAAAGAGGAGGGCCCTCTTTGTTAAGGAAGAGGATGTCTATTTACCAATGAAATCAAGGTTTATAGTTAATATCATCTCTTTAGTTACTATGTGCTTGTCATTTTAATTGTCCCAATCAATGAAATTCGAGTGGAAATGCTGTAAAATATAATGCAAGGTGAGAACTGGATGATCTGTGTCTCCTGAAGTTATCACCAAGGTGCAAAGAACATGTCAAGGCATGTTCAATTTTGTAAGACTCGTTTACAGAATTTATGAGATATATCATGAATATATTATCCTTAGCAAATGCAGAAACACTTTTGGCCTGTGGTTTTCTCAACTATGCCTCGTTTGATCTTAGTGTGCTCTTTATTTATATATACAGAAACAATTTCATGCTTCGAAAGCACACAATTTGTTCAGACAATAATTAGTACATCCGACTAAAGGAAAAGAACACTGGAAAAATCAACTGCGTCATTTCGGGAGAGAATGAATCATAGCAGCAACAGCTAGAACTGTTAACAATGTATTTACTTCATTTCAAGAAAAACCTACCAACTTGGAGATTCATTTCATGTCCCTGCAACAGGTTAAAATTCAAAGTGATCTTAAATTTTCTGGTTGCCGCTATAAGCAATTCAGGATGTCAAAGGAAGAAAAACTAGAGAAATCTTCTATGCCAGATGATATGAACACCTTAAGCTGAACGAATTTCCACTCTTGTTTATTTCTTCTTTTCTTGCCAAAATGCTCCAGAACTAAAAAATAGCAGAGTGGAAAAATTCGACGTCTAGATGTGTTTCCTTTGAAAATATCAGCCGCAATGCATGGCCAAGAAGTGAAATACAGAGGTAAAAGCTATACGTTAGAAGATGATTTCTTCAGCATAATTTTACAAGCAAAACAATTTTGGAGTCGGCTACCCTGGCTTCCAGAATGGTAGTGCACGTCCACAGGATTTGCCAGGGTACTACCAATCTTTGTCAAGCAACCAAAACAAAAGAAATCGTTCAATTTCCAAGTGAATCCCATTTACAGCAATTGGGACCCAAACTATTGCTGGATTTGCTGCTAACTAGATGAATCACAGTCCCAAATGGATCAGCAAAGCAGATATTTAAATGGTGGCGGCTGATTATATTTTAACACAATCCCAGAAAAAGTGACCACTAATTAGCGTGTCAAATTTCACTTGTCGCTTGTGGATGTACACAATAAGCATTCCCAAAGATTGCATACATTTGGACACTTGCTCTCACATGTCTGAAAAATATTACTCGGTTGGCGATGTTAAAAAAGATGGTCAAAATCCAACGTCCATTGTTAATCAAGAAGGGTTCGGCTTGTACTTTTGGAGTTTACCCCTTACTTCAAGTGGCTCCCTTACCAAGTCCTTTACCAAGAAGTCTAACATAACTGGAATCCTAACATCTAATTGCTTATTATATTGCTCTCAAAAGGTGAACTTATTAGAAAAGATTTATTGATAAGAATAGATTACAATATTAAGCAAGCAGACTCCCTTACGAGCTGCTGTCACCAGTATTACACGAATAAATATTTCATTGCCCCTGCCTACCAGGGATAAACATAGCCCAAAAGTTTTAAGTAATTACATCACTGTAATAACCTGGGATACAGATACAAAAAAAAACACCTGGGATACAGAGCAGATATTTTGGTTGAAAGGGGAATACTGAAAAGTAAAGGAGCAAAAAGAAATAGGGATGGAACGCAGTCATAAAGCAAAAGAGTACAACTTAAGAAAAGAAAAAAGTCAATAGTTGAATATCCACCGACTCAACACAGATTGCAGCACTAAGAATAGAAGTTCTATCACGTCCATCGTTGGATCACTCCCCCTCTTTCCGCCTAACCTCGATTCCTTGAACAATTAGACCACTCTTCCAGTTGCCCCCCCAAATTTCCATCAAACTCATTTCCAGCTCCACATCTTGCTCTCCATTCGCAAAAATCTCTCCCAACTCAACTTCCATCCATCCATCACCTCGCCGTCTTGGCCTCATTTGCTCTTCGAGATTTTGTGCTCCATCAGGATCCAAAAGAACCGCCCGTTTTTTACAACCTTGGCCACTAATTCCTACTGAAGCCTCTGCAGGCTGGTCCTCAAATCCATCGATCTCAGGTGTTGTTGTGAAAACAAGGTAAGCTGCATAGCTGGTATCTGGTGACAGCATAGATGTTCTTATCTTGCCACAAATTTCAAGCCAGCAGACATCAAGAAGCTCAGCTACCTTGGCGAACCTGCATTGACAGAATGCAGGAAAAAAAAAAATCAAATACCTGGATTCATTTAGGGAAATCCATTCCCAATATATAGGTGTGTCACCCCATACAATTTTGACGTCACTTGCAGCCAACATGAAGCATTTCTTTCCGCTAGATTTCTCCAATGAGAAGCTCTGAAACAGTATTAGCAGAAACCATTCATTCAGGTACTTAAGATAATTCCCATCTTTCATAGGAGATGGGACAGGTCGAGTTAGTGGACCTCCCGTCAGTGGAAATTAACACAAAAGTAGTGTAAGATCATCACAACATTTTCAGAGGAAATGACAAGGTCCACTCAGTGGACCTCCCGTCAATTAACACAAACGTAATATATCATGAGTGCGATTGAGTGTGAACGATTGATTGTTTTATTCGTGAAAACCTGAAAAATTATAACAATTTCGTGTAAATTTACATACAATTACTTAAATATATACACAAGTGAACGAACAAGACTGAAGCTTGAGTCCACTTCATTCTGCAGACATCAGATTTCGCATACAAAAAAAGGGAATCTCAAATCTCCAACATTTATAATTTTCATAAAAGATCCAATTTATTCAACAGATCCGCCACCCCAGATTATCAAAATACTGGAATTCAACAAAACCAATCGAATCCCAAATTCTCAATCACCCCCCTCCAAAATCAAGAAAGCCAAGAACAATTTTTTTTTTGAAGCCCAAAATCAAATTGGAGTAAAAAAAATTACCTTGGTCCCATCGTCAATCAAAATGGGCTTTTCACAAAGATGACGATACAACTGCTTCTTGGACATAGACGACCGCAACAACTCAATCCCATCTGCCGATCGGCCGAGAATATCCCGATAATCCGGCGGCAAGAACCGCTCCCAAACGTCATCAGATCGAGCTGCCGACCGAAACGTGGCGTTCACCAACGACAGCCTGCACGTGTCACTTGGACTGGTTAACGATATGGTGTTGGCTAGGCATAACTCGGGTAATTCACAGAGATAAATGCCGCCGTTTGCTTGGTAGTTCAGGTTCAGGTTGAGGTTCATTTCCGCCGCCATAGCTTATCCTCTCTAATTATCTCTTTTGTGAAAGTTTTTGTGTGTGTTTTTGGGTTCCATCTAGCGTATGTTTTTGGCTTATTGAGCAAGTATAAAGGTCGCGAAGTGATAGAATTGAAGCAGAGGAAATAGATGGTTGCCACGTGCATTCCTCCTTTGCCTATCTACATACGTTTCGGTCAGAAAATATTTAGGTGTACCGGATTCACGGGTGGAGTCGTGGACCTTATGGTCCACCTTCACATGTAACATCAGTGGGCCCTTCTGTGAGCTCCTTGTGGATCTCATGTGGACCCTATAGTACTTTTAGTACATGTGGAGGAAGGTGGACCACGGAAGGGCCCACTGATAGGTACATGTGGAGGAAGGTGAATCACAGGGTTCACGGTCCCTACCCGTCGATCGAGTCCACCTAAATATTTTCCCATTCCAGTTTACCTACTAGATGGTTGCCAGGTGCACTCCTCCGTTGCTTGATTTGTTTGATCACTTTACGAATGCCTTTACAAGTCTGGAGATCACGGTTCCCTATGATTTTATTGAAACGCCTTTCCCTTTTGAACACCTCTGTGATCGTTCGTTTATCCCTTGACGTAACGAATCGTATGGCAAGTAACGTTTCATACGTCACTTTTGCCTACTAATTAATTATGTGTCGCACTCATAAATATAATAAATAAATATATATATATATATATATATATAAAGTTTTAGGAACACAGTAATAAAATAAGAAATGAGATTTCATTAAACAATCACAAGATTTACAAGTATTATTACAACTGATTTCACATCCAACTCTTTATCATCCCCTGTAGTAGTCATCGCAAAAAAACTCTAAGTAATAGGAATAGACACTATTTTTTAGTATAAAAGGAAAAATAAAAAAACTAATCTATTTACAAGTAGAGGATGAACTAACACTTAAAATTACATCACTAGACTCTTGGTGCTATGTTTTTCATTCTGGTCAAGTTTTGCACCGATCTGTGACCGATGATCCCATGCGTCCCGAGTGCTCGTGGTACTGGGCGTGCGATTTTGTTCTCCCGAGAGTCACAATCTGCAACGATAAGCTCTGTATTGGATGTGCGACTGCGACGAAGAGCACAATAGATCGTACTAGCTATAACACTAGTGTGATAAGCATTGAACTCACAAGTGCGACAAGGCACATAGGCTATGGCACAGACGCGCCAAACAATAACCGCATACTCTAGGCACAGACAAGGTTGGCGCATGGCGCAATCGACAATGGCATGTGATCTTGGGCAACATACTCAGCGAACTTTAACAAATCACGGGGCATAGCAAAAAGCAAGCCCGTGACATTTTCCCTCACCTAATTTGGCGACATTCTTGAAGCTTTTGAAACATTGTAAACATCAATCGTGTTTTGGAGGGCTCTAAGGTTTAATGATCGTTCTCAAGAATTCTCATTGTCTCTATATCTTGGCTATTTGATAAGGTACTTTTGATGATTCGTACAGTGTTGTTTGGTTGCCTCGTCATCAATAATAGGTTCAGGAATTTGTTTCCCTTTGGATTGGATATAGAGACTTTTCCGTGCATATTGTTCCTTGGATGGATTTTTCATATTTTTATGGTATGACTTTAAAAGATTATCACGGAAAATTAAATAGTCTATCCCTCAAGTTGAGACTTCTAATTTTTTCCCAACATCCACCATGTGTGCTAATAGAGGTTGTTATCACGTAATGATTTCAAAAGGGCTCTCACTAATTGAAGAACTCTTTTGAGCTTTAAAGCATAACTGGATCACATTTAACAATTGCACCAAATCTTTTTGATTGACCATCATAAAGTGTCGGAGATATTGCTCTAACATTCTATTGCACTGTTTTGTGTGGCCATCAGATTTAAGACTCACCGCGGGACTTATGCTCAATTCTGTAGGAACCGAAATGGCTTCCGGTTTCACAAGTTTTTAGCCTTCTTTCCGACGTAGATGCACTAGGAAACTTATTTTTCTCGATTCTAGGCTTTCGTTCAATTGTAGTATCGAGAGATTCGTTCAATTAGCGTTCCTCACTAAGGCACGAATCAAGTATGGATGGTTACTTAGAACAATTAGGACATTACAATAAGGGTATATGGCGATTCTTGCATATCGTAAAAATTTCAACTCAATAATGAGTTTGAAGTCATCCATCTTAACCGCTGAAAAGGTAATCCGTGTCGTGAACGAACCAACTTTTATGGATACACCACTGGCAACTCCCACGATTGGTTGTGCAGAAGAGTTGACTGTCTTAACTCTGTCGGTTGACTCTTCCAACACTAATTCCAATCGCTCCACCTCAATGCTGGAGAGGCAATTATGAATTGCCCCTATATCAATTATTAACCGTATTGACTTCTCATTCACCTTCATATCTATATACGTCAGGCCGTTATTTTTGCCCCTCATTGGCTTGACCTACTCGATTTTATCTTCTTCAAAGGTTGGCGTAGCCGCATCTTCCACGGCTGGCCTTCCCATTTTAATAGTAATACGATTTTCTTGTTTGGTAAGTACCTTCGCTTAGCACTTGACAATCACCTTGTTAATTTTGTCCTGAAGGGGTCTTTTGACTTTTGTGGTCTGCGTCGAACTCTCAAATGCATTGCACCAATAGAAAAATGTCACCATAGCATGCTCTTTCTGGTTACACAACTTCTTACCACCGTCTGCTTCTGAAAACGACTCCTCTTGGCTAAGAAGATTGTCTTCTTCAAACAAAGTATTCAAGAGTTTTTTCGTCAGATATTCAGCCATTTTGTAATGACCATTGCAAATATAACACTCTCGTCTCTGTTGGTCCTCATTATTGCTAGTGGTCGGGTTTTGGCGCTTGAATTCCTCCAAATAAGCATCATTTTGCAGTGTGGAGAGTCGATCTCCCTCATCATTTTTTCTATTTGGCCGATTGAATCTGTTGTCGGATCCCTTAGATTGATTGACTATTGGTCTCGTCTCTCGTTGCAATTCTAATTAGTAGTCAACCAAGCTCTTAACCTATGTAATAGCTGAATTCAGATCCTTAATCATTACTCGTTGTAACTCTGTCTTAGCTTACGACTTCAGGCCCTTTTTGAAGTAGAAGAATTTATCCTGTTCAAACATGTATGTGATGCTCAGCAAATAGGTTTGAAAAGTCTTAATATAATATCGAATTGTACCTATATGTCTCAATTCACATAAGTCACAACAAGCCTACTCTTCAACGTTATGTGGAAAGAACTGTCGCTTCATTTTCTACTTCAATTCTTCCCATGTATTTATTTGAAAACGTTCTACTTGGATTTCAACTTTCAAGGTATGCCACTACACTCTAGAGTCCCCCGACAGATACATAGAAGTAGTTGTCACCATCGCAGGTATCGTCACCGATATTAGTTGCCTCAAAGTACTGCTCCATATCGATGAGGAAGTTCTCAATCTCCCTTGCATCTTATGCCCTGCCAACCGTTTTTGGCTCAAGGGCTTTCAGCCTATGAAATGCCTTTGCCATCTTTGGAACATTGGCTATAGTGTTATTGTTGGTTACGGCTAACTAGAGAATCCACATCTCTGCACAAAACTCAGTCATAATCATTCACAATTCGACAATTACGTTGGTGTTCCCTATGACTCCTCCCTCACGGGCTTGGGTCTCCACTGAAAGTCTTTGAGTAGTCTATTGTTCCCTCTCAAGATTCGCACTCATGTGGGTAAGGTTCGTCTCAACCTGACCTACTCACAGGTTCAGGGAAACAGCACTTTCGTCACCCAAACAGATATTGGAGAGACGATTAACTGTCTCTTCTAAGGTATCAATTCGTTCTCTGTGAGTATTTATTTTCGAATTATCGTAAGTCTGGTATCTCACCCAGATCTTTGATACCAACTGTCATGAATCGTTCGTTTATCTCTCGACATAACGAATTGCATGGCAAGTAACGTCCCACACGTTACTTCCGCCTACTAATTAATTGTGTGTCGCACTTACAAATATAGCAAACAAATGTATATATAAACTTTAGAGGTACAATAAAAAAATAGAAAATGAGATTTCATTAAATAATCATAAGATTTACAAGTATTGTTACAACCGATTTCGCATCCAACTCTTTATCACCTCTTATAGTAGTTCTAGCAAAAAAATTTTAAGTAACAAGAATAGACACTGTTTTTCTGTACAAAAAGAAAAATACAAAAACTAATCTATTTACAAGTACATGATACACTAACACCTAAAATTACATCACTAGATTCCTGGTGATATGTTCTTCATCATGGTCAAGTTTTGCA
This sequence comes from Mitragyna speciosa, assembly GCA_024721245.1. Lineage (NCBI taxonomy): Eukaryota > Viridiplantae > Streptophyta > Magnoliopsida > Gentianales > Rubiaceae > Mitragyna > Mitragyna speciosa. Next base: position 14,100 of record JAMWEH010000094.1, on the reverse strand, counting down.
CCAATCGGTGACCGATGGTCCTATGCGTCTCGAGTGTTGGTAGTGTCAGGCATGCGACTCCGTCCTGTCGGGAGTCACGATCCGCAATGATAAATTGTGTATTAGGTGTGCGGTTGCGACATGAGTACAATAGGTCATACTGGCTACAATAGGAATGTAATAATTATAGGACGTACAAGTACGACAGGACACGAAAACTACGACACAAACGCGTCAAACAACGACCGCACAACTCTAAGCGTTGATAAGGTGAGCACACGGGCGCGATCAACAATTACATGTGATCTTGAACAACGTATTCAAGGGATTTTAGTAAGTCACGGAATATAACGAAAAGCAAGCCCGTGACACCTTGGATGCACAATCCAATAATGTTAGTTGGCCTTTCTGTCATTTCACTCCCACGTGACCAAATGTCCTAAATGCTAACATACCGATGGCTTTCTCCATGCTATCTCTTTTTATGTGCTCCTTCTCCTATTTGCTCTTTAGAATTCCCATTCGTCATTTCTGTACCCCCATCAACGATCAATGTTTGATTCCTCTTTTGTGGGTCTACCACGTCTCATCTCTTCGATTGCATTAGAAGAGGCATGGCCTGCTCCCATCAATATGTACGATTAATCAATTTTTTCATGGCCCTTCTTTTTTGCCCTTCTATAATCTAGATTTTTTTCAGTCCTTTAGATATGGGATTTTCACCTTTAGATTTTAATCACTAACGGCCTCCACTCAACCACACCTATTTATTTACCAAAAAGCCTCATTTTCTCACCAACAACGCATTTAGACCACCTGCACAACATAAAAGAGGAGAATGGTAAACTTTAGCAGCCCGCCCTACCACTGATTAAGGACAAAATTACGATCTTTGACATAATTAATATCTCCTTTCGGGTGTTTGTTAAAGTTAGTTTGAGTAAAGGTAGAAAATTCCGTCAGCAGTGAAAGATTGGTCTAGCACCTGATCAAACAGAGTCTTGACATAATAGTGTTTATTTTCATCTTGTCAAGCTTATAACATGCAGTATTGGAGATGGAACCAGCAGTCCTACACACTTTCACATACAAGTCCCATAACACATATCTACATGAGATTGGCATCCATAATCCATGTAAGATATTGACTCCTCGGAACGCAATACTAAAACTGAAAGCCCTCATTATTCCCAGAAGAAGAAGGACAAAATACTGATACATCCTAGTCTTGATAAATAAGAATTGACAGTAATTTGAAAATAAGTTGCTAAAATTGTGCTGCCTTTACGTTTGCCTAAAAAATAATCCCCTAAGAAAAACTGCAGTCAGTTTCAATCATAACAACAAAAGGCAAACTCAAAATGAGTAACTGACAGAAAGGGCAAGCACGGTCCAAGAAAAGCTCATGAACATCAGTTTCTTGCAACATATAATAACTGTTCTTCTAAGCCTATGAATACTCTACTCTAATAGCTGGGTGTGGGTGACAAAAATGTGCCTTGACAACTATTGATACAAAACAAAATCGATAAAACTACTGCATTTTGCAACCCATTATAAGAAAACTATCTGAACCTAACATCATAACCCAAATGCATAAATTAACTTCACATGTGAGCAGTTCTGACAAAAAGAACCTACCTGCAGAGAAGGCAGACCTTATAAGATCAGCACACCAGCAATAGGAAAGAACATGGACATTGACATTCAGATTCTCATCCCCTATGATGCTCTTAAAAAATTTGCACAACCTTCTTGGAGAATCAAACTGTTCACCAGCACGTTTTACATCTTCAAGATTCAACCCCTTAAGGACCCCAGAATTCAATCACTCTCAGATTTGCCCTTTTCTCAAAATCTGAAAGCTGCTCTAGAGCTTTACGGCAGACGATCATAATCAAAATTATTGGCTGTAACAGCAAAAACAATTCTCAAGTGAAAACTACTTAAAATACTTAACCTGCTACATATGTCAGTTCATGCTAAACCTCCAGTAAAGTTTACGGATCACAAAAGAAATGCATTCAAATACTTCACCTTTATCAGTATCCAATATGCTCTCAATACACTGTTCATATTCCTTCAGTGTACTATTTTGACAGAACTCCCCATGTATTTCTCCGATCAGCTGATGACATCCGAGCAATTTGATTTTCTGGTTGAATTTGATCAGACTTTGGGGCTGTTATAATTGCAATCTCTGCTAAGATAAGCAGATGAATCGACCACGGTGCATGTCAAATCAAAATCAGAAAAAATCATTAGCTGATCTTCTGTCTTTTTGTGTTGTTTTGACAGAGGAACAACAGGTTTGCTGCACAATTGGTTGAGCCAGGAAAAACTCCAGCTCAAGTTTCATTGCCTGATGATAGAGTTTTTCAATAGCGTGAAGCTCTTCACCAGTCAAAGAGACACTCAATTTATCCAGCAAGTCCTCAGTTTTCAGAGCTGACACCTAAGTTCAAAGAATATAATTATGACATGTGCAGATCAATGTCAATCAATGAATTTTAAGCAAGAATACAACAAGTGAAATTTACCAGTAAGACAGCCAAAAAAATGTCAAGTCCTTGAAGAAACAAGGACAATATACCTGGAAACCTACAGAGAAATAATTGTCAATCCATTTCTTATAGGGATGAGTACTTTCACTCCTCATCAATATGTGCCTGCAATTCCTTGCCTAAAAATGCATAAAGCCTCATGCAGGGTGTCATAGTGCACCTAAAGTATAAGCTGCCACTTTTGTTTTCTCAAAAGGGGTTGCAAGTTTACCAGGGGCTTTTACACCTTCAACCTTCCCTGAGGCCTGTGGCTAACAAAAACTCGTGTGTACTTAACTGTTGCAGGATTAATAGTGATTTCATTGGCTGGATCAATTCCCCATTCCTATGTATTATAGTAAAGAAAAATTGATTTGTTAAACCCAAAAACATATCACAACTTGATGAATCAAAGATATATAAAAATAAAATGAATAACCATCTAACTGTTTTGAAAGTAAATATAAAATCTATTTCTTAGAGAGTAATCTCTGCCAAATTTTCCTAAATTCGCATCAAAGAAGGAAAAATAGTCCCACAAATGAATTTGGAATGCCTTTATCAATTTCAGTGTGATATTCTTGTGCCCTGACAGATTTAGACCTTAGGAACAAGTTATTGCCTTTTATTTATAGAGAGAAGTATTACAAATTGCAGAACTTTTGCCCAATTTCTTCAACCAATACTGAATCAGGAAAACCTCAAGTGGAGTTCATACAGAAAGAAATAATTTAAAAAAAAGGAAAACTAGAATGCTCAGGATTCTCGGTTATGCATCTTTTGCTTAGTCGGGGGAACAACACATAGCGGAGCATTTGAGAGTGCAGCAGTACAAGACACAAAGTTTTGAAATGCTTTTCCCCTAATGGATCGGTGACAATTTTGTGTTTCATGATCACACCTTTTTATCAGTCGCTGCTTATTCGGTTTCAATATCTAGAAGAGGATAAACAGAGTTTTGTTCTTCAAAACATACCTTTCCATCATTCAGGTGAAAAAGGAAAAGAAAATTATGTTACAGGTTAAAGGTCAAGCACCATATATGGGTTGAACAACACCGCATGACCTGTTCACAACCTCAACACTCAAAAACTTGACTCAACAGTTAAATTTTGTATAATATAGGTTACATCTATGCTCCTAACTTGCCACTGCTTCCAAATCATTGAAATATAATTGAAATCTTAAGGAATGATTGGATAAACATTTTGCATCAATATTAGTATCGTTAACACCAATAGAACTTTGATTCTGTCAATATTGGCAATAACATATGGCTACTACATCGGTATTCATTTACTCCTATTCTTCATCAAGCTCAAATGTGACTGCCTTTCTGAAGGAAACTAACAATTGAGATATTTAGCATTGCATTGTCTGCGAAATCTGGGAATCCTATCCTGTGGAACAGGTAAATTAACAGAAAGAGTTGCAGGCAATATAGCAATAGAACATTTCCCTAGTACTCTCCTTCCTTTCATTTTTGAATTATTACTCGGTAGTAAAATAAAGTGAAAGTAAAGATAATAATTCCTAGGTTTTTTAGTAACTTGGAACCCCAATTTTAAAGAAAATTTTACTTCCTTGCATTCCATAACCCACATCATGACACAAGAAACATAAAAATATGACTTCCAATCAGATTATTACGAAGCCACTTTCTTTACTTATATTGCCTAGGATTGAAATTTGTCCTTTTTTCGAAGAATACAACCCTACAATTAACTCATTCTATACATGCACAGAGAGAGAGAGAGGGAGAGAGAGAGAGAGAGAGAGAGAGAGATATTTATTTTCAGGAATCAAAATTGATAACTAAATGCAGCAGCCACAAGGCATGGGTATCATTCATCAAAGAAATATAAGATTTGCATCCATGTCTTGCGTTATATAACAAGTTACTACAATTAATGCACACTTCACAAACAAATTAGCGCAAATAACTAGAAACTTGGGAGGATTACATCTATCTGACAATTGAACTCAATTGCTTCAAAACCGCATCATAGAGTAAGTAGATATCACTCCAATCAAATATATCTAAAGAATTTACTTCTATAGTATCCAGAACAGAAAAGTAAAGAATACTTGCATAAAATTAACTAAATCTTACTTGGATGAATGAAGCATGCATTTTCAGCTCTTCAAGGACACTCTTCCGCAATTCATCTGATCCCAATCTTCGCGTCATCATCATCTGCACACTCTTCCGCCAATTCATACCTGTCATTTGCTTTTTTTTTTTAATCCAATAAAAATGAGAAAACAAAGGGCTTGCTTAGTTTTTCACTTCCCAATCACATTCTATTTTCTAAACACAAGCCTTAATAGTTGATCAATCTCATCATTTCCAAAACAACCAGAATTATAGAATATTTAGATTACAAGTATCTAAAACTATTATTTACTTAAATCATGGTTGAAAAAGTCATCTGTTCACAAGTAATTGATATTCATCCGGCTTTTGTACCGCCAACAGCAAAAGCCAAGGTTTAAGAATGTCAACATAGATAACGGGACGAGACCAAGTCTAGATGTTGTCTTTGTGCAGATGGACAAGTCATGGAAGAACTTATCGCATGTATAGCTTGTGTCTTTGCGAGCGGAGAGATACTAATTCTTCATATGTACGATAGAAAATAGCTTAACTACGGCGCGTGAAATGCCAGAGAGACTGAGAGACTTGGCTAACTGACGATATGCACTTTTTCTTTTGCAGAAGGCAAAGACAAAAATGAGCTTTTCAAGCAACAACACGGACCCTCATCATTCTATGATGATGAGAATATCGTGGTGTAGTGTAAACATAGTGTAGTAAAATTACCCTGTAGATAAAAAAATGGACTTTTTTTAAGCACAAAAACATAGACCATTCACATTGCCAGGGTACTTCTGATCAAGCAACCAAGACAAAAAAATGTTTCAATTGGATTTACAGGAATTGGGACCAGAACTACTGCAGTATTTGCTGCTAAGAATAGGAATCACAGTCCCAAACGGATCAGCAAAGCAGATACATTTAAATAGGCGGGCCTGACTAAATTTTGACACAATCCCAGAAAAGGTGACCACTAATTAGCGCACCAAATTTCACTTGTCACTTGTGAATGTATACAATAAGCATTTGCAAAGATTGCGTCCATTTGTACAATCGCTCGATTCCGCAGTTGCACAAGTCTCCTATGTCTGGATAGTATTGCACAAGTCTCATATGCCTGGAAAATATTAAGCCGTTGGCGACGTCAAAAAAGACGACGTCCATTGTTTATCAAGAATGGTTTGGCTTGTACTTCTGGAGTCAGTCCTTACTTTTCAATTGTAAAGCTTCTCCCTTACCAAAAAGTCTACAAGCCAAAGAAGAATCTCAATGTGCAAATAGACAAAAATCTTATCCTCCACAAGAACATCTGAAAACCGGAATTCTGACATCTAATTGCTTGTTACATTGTTCTTGAAAGTTGAATGAACTAGAAAATGATATATTGAAAAGAATAAGAAAGCTATTTACAATCTTATGCAAAAGCTGCTGTCACCAGTATTACACGAATTATATTTCATTGCCTCTGCCTACCAGGGATAAACATAGCACAAATTTTTTTAAGTAATACATCACTGCAATAACCTGGGATACAGAGCAGATAATTTAGTTGAAAGGGGAATATTGAAAAGTAAATGAGCAAAAAGAAATAGGGATGGAAAGCAGTTATAAAGCAAAAGGATACAACTTAAGAAAAGAAAAAAAAAAAAAAAAAACAACAGTTGAATATGCACCAACTCAATACGGATTGCACTAAGAATGCAAGTTCTATCACGTCCATCGTTTGATCACTCTCCCTCTTTCGGCCTAACCAACTCAATACGGAGTCGAATAGAATTTTTTATTACTCTAGAAGCCAAAATGAAAATAGTGCTAAAATTATTGAACCAAAAATAACATCCAACATGGTAATCACAGGTACATAAAATGTAAGGTTTTTATCTGATGAGTGAGCATGTACATAAAAATCAGAATTATAAGGTTTTAATCTGACAAGTGAACATAGACGTAAAAATCATAATTATCTCATTATTCTATCTCAAGTAGTCCTATGCTAGAGACTCCATGTACAAAACAAATTCAGTAATCATTCTCTCCATTAAATGCCTTCAAATAGCTATAGTTCGTATTAGAAATTTTTTGCTCTCAAATATTGTGTTGGCACTGTGAACATTGCATGTTTTTCAAAAAGACCGTTTGATAAAAATGTTTGCACCTTCATTGGGATTTGTTCGACTTAGAAGATTCACAAGTATCTAAAACAATTATTTACTTAAATCATGGTTGGCAATTTATTTGCTTACAAATAATTGATATCCAACCTGCTGTTGTACTGCCAACAACAAAAGCCAAGTTTTAAGAATGTCAGCATATATAACGGAACGAGACCAAGTCTAGATGTTGTCTTTGAGCAGATGGACAAGTCATGGAAGAACCCATCGCATGTATAGTTTGTGTCTTTGCGAGGGGCTCGGGTATGTTTTTTTAAAATATATTTTTTAAAAATTTTATACATATTTTTTAATTAACTTTTTATCTCAAAAATATATTTATCGATAAAATTTTTTAAAATTACTACAATAATATATTTTTAAAAAAAGAGGCATCCAAATCGAGAGACTTTGGCTAATTGGCAATTTGCACTTTTAGTTTTGCAGGAGGCAAAGACAAGAAAGCACTTTTGAAGCAACACATACCATCATCATTCCATGATGTCAACATCGTGATGTAAATATAGTGCAATACATCACTTTGCATATGAAAAAATGGGCTTATATTGCCAGGATACTTCTAATCTTTGTCGAGCCAAAAAAAAAAAAAAGTCCAACTTCTAATCTTTAAAAGTGCTACAGTAATATTATTTAAAAAAATATTCTGAAAAAACAGCCATCCAAATCGAGAGACTTTGGCTAACTGGCGATTTGCATTTTTACTTTTGCAGAAGACAAAGACAAGATAGCACTTTTGAAGCAACACAGGCCATCGTGGTTCCGAGATGTGAACATCGCGATGTAAATATAGTGTAATATATCACTCTGTATACGAAAAAAATGGCTTAAACTGCCAGGATACTTCTAATCTTTGTCAAGCAACCAAAAAAGAAGAAATCGTCCAAATTCTAATCTTTAAAACTGGTACAATGATATTTTTTAAAAAACACCTCAAAACAGCTTTCTAGACCGAGAGACTTTGGCTAACTGGCGACTTGCACTTTTACCTTTGCAGAAGGCAAAGACAACAAAGCACTTTTGAAGCAACACAGACCATCATCATTCCATGATGTGAAAAAATGGGCTTATATTGCCCGGATACTTCTAATCTTTGTCAAGCAACCAAAAAATAAAAAATAAAAAATCGTCCAATTTCCAAATGAATCCCATTTACAAGAATTGGGACCAGAATTATTGCAGTATTTGCTGCCAGCAACATGAATCACAGTCCCAAATGGACCAGCAAAGCAGTTATTTTAAATGGGTGAGCTTGATTACACTTCTCTACGATCCACTAAAAGGTGACCAATAATTAGCGTATCAAATTTCACTTGTCACGGGAATGTTTACGATAAGCATTTGCAAAGATTGCAACCATTTGTACAATCGCTCAGTTCCCCAGTTATACATGAGTCTCACATGTCTGGAAAATATTAGGCCGTTCGCAATGTAAAAAAAAGATGGTCAAAATCAAACACCCATTGTTTATCAAGAAGGGTTTGGCTTGTATTGGAGTCATCCGCTACTTTCGAATTGTAAGATGGTTCCTTTACCAAAAAGTAAAAGCCAAGGAAAAATTTCAATGTGCAAAGAGACCAAATCTTATCCTCCGCAATAACATCCGCAAACTGGAACCAGCCGGAATCCTAATATCTTATTGCTCATTATATTGCTTTCAAAAGGTGAACAAATTAGAAAAAGATCTACTGAAAAGAATAGGAAAACTATTTACAACCTTAAGCAAGCAGACTCTCTTAAGAGCAGCTGTCACCAGTATTACACGAATTATATTTCGTTGCCTCTGCCTACCAGGGCTAAACATAGCACAAATTTTCCAAGAAATACATCACTGTAATAGCCAAGGATACAAAGCAGACAAGTTAGTTGAAAGGGAATATTAAAAAGTAAAGGAACAAAAGCAAACAGGGATGGAAAGCAGTTATAAAGGCAAGGATACTACTCAGAAAAAGAACAAAGGTAATAGTTGAATATGCACCAAGTCAACATGGATTGCAATAAGAATATGAGGGAAAATATTTACATGGACCCGGTCCATGGGTGGGGTTCGTGGACCTTGTGGTCAAGAATTATCCACATCAGTCATGAGTGGGTCTCTGGTGAGCCATGTCGTGGGCTATGTGTGGGACATGGTTGATGTGGTTAATTTTGGACCACATGGTCCACGGCCTCACCCGTGAACTAGGTCTATGTAAATATTTTCCGAATACGAGGAACGTCTATCAGAGGAACGTCTGTCAGGTCCATCATTTGATCACTCTCCCTCTTTGGGCCTAACCTCAATTCCTTGAACAATTAGACCACTCTTCCAGTTGCCCCCCTTAATTTCCATCAAGCTCATCTCCAGCTCCACATCTTGCCCTTCATTCAGAAATATCTCTCCCAACTCAACTTCCATCCATCCATCACTTCTCTGCTTGGCATACTGTGCATTACTGTCTGTAGCCATAATCTCTTGCTGTCTAATTACTGAAGCATGACGGTAGCCAAAAATCCCTCTTCGCCATCTTGGCCTAATTTGCTGTCTAACCCTTAGTGCTCCATCAGGATCAAAAAGAACCACCCGCTTTTGACTTTCTTGGCCACTAATTCCTACTGAAGCCTCTGCAGGCTGGTACTCAAATCCATGGAGTCTAGATTTTGATGTGAAAACCAGGTAAGCTGCATAGGTGGTATCTGGTGACAGCATAGATGTTCTTATCTTGCCACAAATTTCAAGCCAGCAGACATCAAGAAGCTCAGCTACCTTGGCGAACCTGCATTAAAAATATCCATTGAAGTCAATTACTGAATACAAACATTGCAAATGACAGGAAAAGGAAAAAGAAAAAGTATGTACTTCTAGGAAAAAGCAATGCAGGAAAAGAAATAAAATACCTGGATTCGTTTAGGGAAATCCATTTCCAATATCTAGGTGTATCACCCCATACAATTGTGAGGTCCCTTGCAGCCAACATGAAGCATTTCTTTCCGCTAGATTTCTCCAATGAGAAGCTCTGAAACAGTATTAGCAGAAACCATTCATTCAGGTACTTAAGATAATTCCCATCTTTCATAGGAGATGGGACAGGCCGAGTTAGTGGACCTACCGTCAGTGTAAATTAACACAAAAGTAGTGTAAGATCATCACAACTTTTTCATAGGAAATGAGAAGGTCCAGTCAGTGGACCTCCCGTAGATTAACACAAACGTAGTATGTGATGAGTGTGAATTATTGATTATTTTGTTCGTGAAAACCTGAAAAATTTACATAACATTACTGAAAAATATACACAATTGGACGAACCAGACTGAAGCTTCTGTCCACTTCATTCTGCAGATATCAAAATTCCCATAGCAAAACAAAAAAAAAAAAAAAAAAAGAAGGAATCTCAAATCTCTAACATTTACAATTTCTATGAAAAATCCTTTTTTTTTTTCAACAAATCCGCCACCCTACATTCTTAAAACACCGGAATTCAACAAAACTAATCGAATCCCAAATTCTCAATCTCCCTCCTCCAAAATCAAGAAACCAAAGAGCAAATTTTTTTTGAATCCCAAAATCAAAATTGGAGTAAAAATTACCTTAGACCCATCGTCAATCAAAATGGGATTTTCACAGAGATGAAGGTACAACTGCTTCTTGGACATAGACGACCGCAACAACTTAATCCCATCTGGCGATCCGCCGAGAATATCCCTATAGTCCGGCGGCAAGAACCGCTCCCAAACGTCATCAGATTGAGCTGCCGACCGAAACGTGGAGTCCACCAACGACAGCCTGCACGCGTCCCTTGGACTGGTTAAAGATATGGCGTTGGCTATGCATCCCTCGGGTAAATCACATAGATCAATGCCGCCATTTTCTTGATCGTTCAGGTTCAGGTTCAACTCCACCGCCATAGCTTATTTTCTGTAATTATCTCTTTTGTGCGTGTTCTTGTGAGTGCTATTGTGCTCTATCTAGTGCGTGTTTTTTGCTTATTGAGTAAGTATATATGTGGCGAATTGATGAAATTGAAGTAGAGGAAACAGAGAAAGAATGGCAGTACGGGAATTGAGGCGACAAGAAGAAGATATTTATAGGATACACGGGAGAATGATCTAACCGCTAAACTCAGGAAGTCGGCATCAATTGTACTTTTTTTTTTTTTTTTTTTTGGGTATTCTTTTTCGTGGATTTTTTATTTTTTTATTTTTGGGTGAAAAAGTTATCTCTGTTTGCTTTTTTTTTTTTTTAAAGAAAAGGTGTGATTAGAGTGGAAAGTTGAGTTATCATTATTTTTCAATTTGGTTGGTAAATGATGGTGAAACATGAATTTTATTTATTGATTGATTATTCCTTGAAGAAAAATTACTACGACTAGGAGGGTTAATTTCAATTTGTAACCCTAATCTTTAGGTACATGAAATTTTTATTGTGTTTTACTTTGGTCCATTTGATGACTGAAGTTACAAATCAACGATCTTTATTCCCTCTTCCTCTCTTACGTCACCCGCCATTTTTTTTTTAAATTAAACCTACACAATTACATGGAGGAAAGTAAATTTGGTGTTTGTGAGATTCGAATCCTGACTTCTTGTATAAAGTCATAGAGCTTAATCGTTCAACCCTTTCTTCATTCTCACCTATCAATATTATTATTTGCTACGAAATTCAATAAGTTCACCAAGAGAGAGGTGTTACTAAGGGAAAATCATATATTTTATTATCACAAATAACAATTGAACTAAATTGAGACGGTTACAAATTCAAGGGTAGAAAATGAAACAAGTTCAAGAGTTTAGGATACAAAAACAGGGTAAATTAAAAAATTCAGGATATAAAGTAGGACAAGAAAAAATCTCAAGGAGCAAAATGTCCCAAACTAAAATTTAAAATATAAATTGAAAATTGATACAAAGTTCAAGAGTGCAAATTGGAATTAACCCTATTATCTACTATAGATAACAAATGCAGAGTGGAACTAACCCTATTATCTACTATAAATAACTAATTGAGCAAACTATTTACTTTTCTTCCACATTGAGCCTTTAAGGTCATTTATTGTCAATGGATTTTGGAGGTAAGTGAATGTTTACGGGTGAAAAACTAAGAGAAAAAAAAATTGTAAATTTCGTCTTTGTTTGCCTTTTTTTGGCCTTATTTTTTTCCAGTTTTGGGACTTACAACAGACATCCCAAATCTTGAAATAAAAATAAACTACTTGTCTCACAAACAAATTTAATAGAGTGAATCATATAGAACATACAAATTATTCAGAGTAACTAGAAATTATTTAACTGTCTTAATAAAAAAAAGCAAAATCAATTATATAGCAAATACAAATTGTCTGGTGTTTTGCGAAATGAAATCTAGAAAATTAAAAACAACTGATACATTAGCGTTGTTTGAATATTATAAGCAAGTTTTTATAAATTGTTTGTCGGTATACCGTGATTTGAGGAAGAGAATTCACTTTCTTAGGTGCTAAGTTAAGCCTGAGGATATAGACAGACAGTTGTCAGTTGTTTACTAATTATACATCTGGCACCAAATCCGTGAAACGTACGCGTTAAATTAAATAGAAGTGTCAATGCTGGGCTCGAACTCGGTGTGGAATTCAAGGAGTGAGTATTGCGTGAATCACGCGCGTCACGTGATGTGTCACGTGCTGCATTAGAACTAATCACACATCGCCAAATAATACAAGGTATGACCCACCATTGTCACATGGCGATAAATTATTGATTCTAGTACACCACGTGACAATGCACGTGATGTATTTTATACTTTTTCAAAATTCAAGCAATTCGTATGTTCGTATGTGCTTAACGATCTCGATTCGAGTGATAAATAGTGCGTTCGAGCTACACGAATATATGAGCTCAATCATATTTTTGCAAAAAATCCTAGATCAATGTCGAGATCGAGTTTTAAATTACAAACTCAATTAAATTTGAATTCGAATTCCAAATCATAAATTCAATCGAATTCAAACTTGAGCTCGAGAACACCAATATTAAGTTTGACTTGACTCGTTTACACCCTTAACAATGGGTTGCTTATTCTAAAAGAGTGCAACTATTTAACAATCAAAGTGTGTTTTTTTTTTTAATGAGTTTAGCTAGTGGTCAACATTTCACAGTTTTTTTTTTTTTTTTTTGGTGGCTGGGGAAGAAGGAGGGGGGTTGAAATTCTTCAGTAACAATTAATATATATTGTATTGATGAAATCTTCGCCCTTAAGAAATATTTACTCTCCATATTTTATTTTATTTTATTTTTGGCTAAAAAGACGAGTAAAGGAAAAAAAGCAAAAAAGGGTCAACTTTTATATGTTTATGAGATCCTCTGACTCAGAAAGTTACTGTTAATGGCATCAGTTAACTCCTCAAAAGCCCTACAAAGATCATTTGGTTATCTTTAAAGGAAACTCAAAACAAAGTTGCATGGGTTCCACGTCAAGGCCAGATCTTCATTACATTTTAGTATGAACCTATTTGCTCAAGCTTTACTGCCACGATCCATCTCCTCCTCCTCCTTGATTTTCTTTACTTTTTCTTTTTTGAAAAAAAATTCTATAATTTCGTGATAATATTATTACAAAAGTTTTCTCCATTCTAATATCATATTGCAATTGAATTGTAGAACATCCGCTTTTTTTCTGTGTTTTTTGGGTAATCAAACTTCTTTCTTGGCTCCACTTCACTATGGCCTTTGTTGGAACTTTAGGATATTGAGACTAAAAAAGAGAAAAAAAAAAATTGAACATAAATATGTTTGCACATATGATTTTCAAAGGAAACAAGGAAAAAAAGTGATGATAGTCATATTACCCCAAAAAAAAAAAAAAAGGAAAAAATTCAATGTCAATTATCTTGTAAGCATTTTATCTTTATGAAAATGAAGCACAATTTTGAACTTTAATAAACAACATTTCCTTTTCCTTGTTCTTTGACCAAATCTACGACCCAAACAGGAACTACAAATTTGATGTCCAAATGCTTTTTTCACAATTATATAACGGAAAATTCTTAAATAGATCATATTTATGATTTCACTAGTGGATCTTATGATTTAAAAAAATGACACGTAAATAGAGTGATGTATGCAGAGATAAGAAAGTGATTTAAAAATAATCATTTAACTTTATTTTATATCACAAGGTTCACAAACAATAACGTGAACCGGATCTGTATAAGAATTTTTCATACATAACATTCAATTTACCTACGCCCACATATGACTAGGAGGAATAAGTCATTGATAGCTGCAGGCACAAAATTACACTGTCCCATCGCAAAATAGGTGTACTTGTTTGCTTTTGATTTGTATCATTAACGATACT
>JAMWEH010001303.1:0-39213 GCA_024721245.1 Mitragyna speciosa | reverse complement strand
GTCTTGTAACAAAAATCTCTTACCGACCACTTCATCTTTCTCATAGATTTTTACACTTTCTGTACTCAACTTTGCTTTAACAATTCCGTGTTTCGTGGTGGTGATGCAACAAAGTTTTCCACTTTCTTATCCCTTTCATTTTCTAATTGCACTTTTCCGGGTCGTCTAAATGGATGGTTAAACGAAGTTTCTTTAATGCCCTTACTTCTTCAAGCTGGTATAGTTGTAGTATCTCTTTCCTAACTGTCTAGTAACTATCCAACCATGATTCAATATCGTGATCGCAGTCAAGTTCACAACGTGTATCATTTCACATCGATTTCGACATATCGACTACGATCTTTACTAAAAGTGTATTTTAAAATAATATTTATTTTAAAAATCATAAATAATCGTTCAAAATATAAAAAATACTAACCAAAGATAACTAAAAAACATAGTTAAGAAAATCTCTAGTGAAAATAGTACGCTTTATTTTTATTTAATCAAACTTTTTTCAATCCAAAAGAAAAAATGATTAGACCTGCTCAATATATTTTCAACTAAACCTGTAAAGTCCGTGAACGCTGACGGTCAAAAAGTCAATTCCATTCATTGCTATAACCTGCACCACACGGCAATGTTTTGTCAAAAAAATATTTACCTAAATTGAAAAAAGATACAGTTAAATTAGAAGAAACTCATTTAGTTTGATACCACAATTTACTTTTACAAGTTATAATTATTTTCTTTATCACTTCTTGCTTTAAATATTTACTTTATTTAATACATGTTCCGTGCATTACACAAGAACTAGTGCTCAAGCCTCACGCATTTGCGTGAGGGTGCCCAATGGAAGGGCTGGAATTTTTGAAATATGTGTATAAAATTGTATTGCAATAGGGGAAAAGAAATTATAAACTTACCACAACAACAATTAGATGTGCTGAAAAATTCCAAAACCATGAAATGCATGATTCAACTCGCATAGATTAAAGTCGTCTTGAATGTATTCATTATCAACTTCATAAAAAAATTCATTTCTTCGCAAGTTTCAAAACCATGAAATGCATGATGTCTTGTCCTCATCAGAACCATTAGCATCTGATTTCTTACTGTCTATTTTAGATTCATCTTCGCAAAAATTACAATCAACCACCACTTCTTAAATTGAGGAAGCAGGGATCAGATGCACCAAAAAGATAAATCACATAATTTAGCATTGGCTAAGGGATAAAATATGACACTAATTTTTCCTTTTTCCAAAGGTGAAGGCATAAAAAAGATTGTATAATAAGGAACAAACATATGAATAATACCAAGTGAATCCATTGGCAAACAAAGCACATAAAACTCCTACCAAAGGTTGATAAATTTTAAAGTGCCAAACCATAACAATCTAGGAAAACATAGTAGTATGTGCTATGTATGAGAGAGAACATATGATCAAAATTTGATGTAGACCATGGCGCATGTGATTTGGCTTGCGAAACTTCCAATAACAAACATAATTGACAATTTTTATGCTGCAAGGTTCTGGATAATAAAAGCATAAAACAAAAATTTAAAATAACTGGAACTGTAATAAAAGCATAAAACAAAAATTTAAAATAACTGGAACTGTAAAACTTCTAAGCTTTAAACCTTGTAGTTTAACCAAAAATAAATAAATAAATAAATAAAATATATAATCCTTAATCAAAACAACAAATAAATTTAGTTTCATTTCTGGACTGCCATTGACATAATGAATTTTGTGACTTTGGGAGTATAGCTCACGCTTCATTATAGCCACACCCAAAAGGAGGAGCACGCTTCATAAATAGTCATTTTCATTATCCCTTCTGGCTAAATGCACATTACAAATTTGGGCTTCTAATTTGAACCCAGTGCATGGTGAGAATTTTATTCCACGGAGAAAGAATTAATCAAACAGGACAATGAACATTATCCATATGAAACAACCAAATTGAACTCCAACAATAAACAATCGCAGCAGTGTGCAGTCAGAAAACAACAACACAATGTGGAAAACAGAAGAAAACAACACGATTAAACAAGAACTGGAAACCAGTTATTATAAAAATATAAAACAAAAAAAAAATTAAAAACTAACCAGAAGAAGGCTGTAGAAGGCAATTTGGTGTTCTAACCTGAGGCGATGGTGGGAGAAAGTTCGACAACAGTAAAAGAAGACCGACAACCACTGCCTAAACAAAATCAAGAAGGGATGGTGCAAACTATGTATAATAATAAGAGAAGTGTGTCTGAAACTTGTGTGCACAGTGAAATTCGTAGCCAATTAACAAATCAAAATTAGTACAAAGATTGGCTTGTGAAATCAACTTCACAACATGTGAATTCAATGTAGCAAGGCAATTAAAACTTAGAGCAAGTTAAGAAAAAGAGAAAGAAATTGCAGCAGGTTCAAAGAACTTATTCAAACATATGGTATGCATACCGATTGAGGCTTTCAAAGCCTTTATTAAGTGCGCTTAAGAGTAGTCATTGGTGATTAAGGCTTTCCAAGCCTCTGTTAAGTACACTTAGGAGTCGTCATTGATTCACACAAAATAGAATAAAAGCGTAAAAAATGCACAGGTCGATTTCAGTATGGCCTCCATCGAAGCCACAACACAGAAGAGCAGGAAAAAAAAATCGTCGAAATGTAGTAGCAGAATGAATCTTCGGCATGCAACAGAGAATCACAGAATATAATGGAACAGAAACTGGAAAAGCCAAAAAGAAAAAAGGAAAAAGGTAATAGATACTCACCGGAAACGCAGAGAAGGGCAGATAATCATCGCTTAATCAAAGAAGAAAAAGAAACAACGGAGTATGGATATAAACACATATAGTAGGGAATAATGGAAGAGAAGGTGCAATGTCTGAGAAGAGAAATATGAACAGATGAGAAGAAAAGTGTATCTCAAACTTCTCTCCTCCAGTGGCACTTTGTCGGCACCGCTGCTTAAAAGGCAGAGACCAAATGGCAGAAAAAAAAAAGCAGCCAAAGGTACCAAAATGGGCTTGACAATATCAACAATACCAAACAAGGATGTGGGACAAAACACGTTCAAGTGCGTGCGTTGCCACTTTTCTATTTGTAAGGATAAAGTAGTTTTTAAAATGAAAATAAAAGAACTAGTAAATTAAATACTTTATTGACCAAAATGTTTCATTTGCTGTCAATGGATGGTTTACTCTGGTAACTAAGGAAAGAAAGGAAGCAATAGAAGTAGAAGGAAAAAAAAAAAAAACACTTGCATCCCCTTCCCAAAACATCATTCACCCCAAATCACTGCTACCAAAATCAAATTGCCACCATCATCCTTACAAAAAACGTCACCACCATAGCCATACTCATCCCTGAACCACCACCCTATCAAACTCCCACAAATCGCGACCATAAACCACCAGGAAAGCTACCTAAACCACCAAAATCAGCCCCAACCACTAGCCAAAATAGCAAAATTTCCACCAGCCCAAACTCGCCACTTTCTATTTAATTATCAACTTGCAAATCTTTGGTTTTTTTTCCTTTTTTTGGTGGTTTGGTTTTTGTTTGTTTGACCCGGATTGACTCGGAAAACTCGGCCACAACTCTTTGACTCGGACTAAGTCCGATCGAGTTCACGATGAGTCTTCCATCTTCGAACCTCACCAGAACGGTCTCAAACTGAGAACCTCTGTTTCGGTGATGACTTGGTCGAGACGGAGATATTTCGACCGAAACTTTGAACCATGGATTCAACAGATAGGTTTCTTGAGTGATATTGGTCAGATAATAGTATAATAATCAGTCAAGCTCAGAGTTTTCAGAAGAAAAAAAAAATTTACTGCATGGAGCCCATATCCAACCGAATATATTTATATTGCCACAAGAGATTGGTTGTATCAACTTGATCAAAGGAATGTCCACATTGGTGAGTATAGATTGACAAATACTCTAGTGGGTTATCTCTTACGTTTAGTTTAAGAGTTTATAATAGAAAAGAAAAGAAGGGAAAGAGGATAAATGAAAATAAAAGAAAAGAAGGAGACAGGATTTTCCCTTATCTTTTTTTTTCTTTGCTTTCTACCCAATTTTGAGCAAAAAGTTTTTAAAGAAAAAATGGAAGGAGTTTTCCTCCTAATTCTTTTCGTTTCTTTCCCTCTCTCTAACTCCCAAAAACAATCATTCTTCCAAACACCTTTTCTTTTTTTTTTTTTTTCCAAACAATCAAACTTTTTCTTTCTCTTTCTTTTCTCCACAAATCCTTGCTCCCAAACTAGCTGTTAGACTCCTGTACTTTTAGTTTTACCAAGATGAATGAGCATGTTCATCAAAAATGGAGTCACCATACATGGCTAATAGGATGTCATCAGCAAGTTTATAGCTTCAGGTTTAATACTCTTGAAGATATGCCTGCTGTACTTGATAATGGTCATTATGATGTTGATGGTGCATTGCTAGTTTTAAGTCGTTGGCATGCTGTTATGGTACTCAGAAGCATTGTTCCAACTTATGTGTTGGTCTAGGCAAGAATTGGGGAAGCCCCAATTGAATACTTTTATTAGATGGACAGCGTTTTGAGTCATTCGCTGGGGAGCCAACTAAGCTGCGTACAAGTATGTAAGACATAAAAAATTTGAGCTATATCATAACTGTGTTTGGGTCAAAGTGAATACTCTTTTAGTTGTAGGATTTTTCCTAAATCTCATGCAAGGAGGTTCAATTTGGTATCGTTTTAGTACGAGAGGGTTTATAAGATCTGTAGAAAATGTGGTCTTATTGGTCATACTATGGCTATGTGTCGGTTTGTTAATGACAATGAAGGGCTTGAAGAGTTTACAATGAAGCATTTTCAAGAATAGTTGTGCAGCTGGGTCTACCTATAAGATGGGATGAATCTAGGGATTTATATTACAATTCTATTAGAGCCCATGCACACCAAAAGGAGCTTAGATCAACTTTTGTTCCATCAAACTTGTGGAATCAGGTAAATAGACAATATAGAAGTCAAAATCAAGATCGATATGAGGATGGTTTCTGATTTCAACACAAGATTTACCCCAATATGCCTTCTTCAAGTTTCCAAGACCTTGGCTTTGATTTGGATCTGCTTTAGCAGAATGAAGAAAATGATAATTCTTTGATAAATCAACCATTGTCAGCAAGAGGATTAAATGGTCTCCAAGATGAAGGGTGCTCTGAAGATGAGATGATTCCGGAAGAAGAGGAGATGATTCCAGAAGAACAACAAATAGAGTTGATTTATGATGAATAAGAGACTGAAGTTTAACACGAAATGCTTATATGGATCCGGTCCATGGATCTTGTGATTCAAAATTAAGCACCTAGTCAATTAAGTGGGCTATAGTGTGGCTTACAGAGGAGGTAGCTGATTTTGAAACACAAAGTCCACGACCCTATCCGTGAATCAGATCCATGTAAGTATTGTCCGAGTTCAACAACCAACACAACTATTCCAATTGTCTACTGGTGAAATTGAAAGTCAACAGTTCCAATTAGTTAGGAATTAACTACAGCCTGTGGTTCCAGTTGAAATAGATGCAATTCGCGATTGGATGTTGATACTTTTGGTGATAAATACAAGAATAGTGACTGATATGGATATGGAGACAGATTACTGCCACACGCTTTCTGCTTCTGAAAATATTCTTTTTGATGTGTTCAGCTGAGTGAGTATTGCGTGCACCACGCGCGTCACGTGGCGTGTCACGTGGTGCACTAGAACCAATCATACATCGTCAAATAATACAAGGTATGACCCACCATTGCTACATGACGATAAATTATTAGTTCTAGTACACCACGTGACAATGCACGTGATGTATTGTATACTTTTCCGTGTTCAGCTTCCCCTTTGACTTGGACTTGGATCAGATTGAAGATAAAACTAACGTGTTGCAAAAGTATAAAATGCACTACATGCATTATCACCTAATGCACTAGAATTAATAATTTATCGTCGTATTATAATGGTGAGTCATATTTCATGTTATTTGATGATATATAATTGATTCTAATGCACCACATAATATGTCACATGGCGCACGTGCCATACTTGCTCCTAGTGTGTTGAATGGGTAATCTATATGGCAGGTTTTTAAAATTGGACGGCACAACAGCAAAGGAGTTCAATCATGGGGTGTAGGTCAATTCCCATATATTCTTTGAATCCTTATTTACTGGGTCCGATACAAGAGGTTTTGAATAATTTAATATATTCTGTTGAGCAAAAGGGAAGCCGAAATACTAATACTGGGCTGGGGCAAACTATGGGATCTCGGGAAAATACAGGCTGTTTCTCTTAATGGGCTTTGTTCCCTTTAAAGCCAGCAGTGGGGAAATAATAGCCTTGGGCCCATCGAACATTTGGCTTGACTAATTTATGGGCTGAGGAGTTGGGACGTTTGTTTTGGATATTTGCTGGGCTAGATATTTCTAGGCTGGATAATGTTTTGCCATGTTCTTTCAATGGGGGAATTAACTTTAAAAAATCGAGGGCCTGCTACTCAGACATTACTAAAACCATTTGGGTTTAGAGGCTTTTTACGGATATTGGGTGGGCGACTGCAAATTGGGTTTGGTGCTCATTTGTTGGATCAATCTTGAAGTTCTCTGTATGGGTCGATATTGGAACATAATGTTCATAATTTTACCATTGCTAGTAAATCTAGGAGGGGTGCTTTTTTCTGTACCATGTCTAAGAAACAACGTCTCTTTGGTTTTTTTCTCCAGTCACAATTCACCATTACGAGCAATGATTCAGTATGGAACAACTGGTCAGTCGTCTATGGAGGCTAGGAGGTTGTGTTCTACTGCTCTCAACCACAGAAGTTTAGTTAAGGATCGGAAGGCCATTATGGGTAATTTGATGATAGAAGAGCAGAATAGATGTCTTATAAAATCGGTTGCGGGGAATAGGAACTGAAAATATGGCAATTATGTGCACATAATGGCGTTCTGCCTTCGTCTGATAAATTTAAGACACTGCTAACTTTGCAAGTTAGTTCCTTCTCCCTTGTAAATATGTTTGCAAATCTTAGGTACTTCTCTTTTTTGTCTTATTGTAAGATAGGTAAAGCATAGCGTAAGGATGCTCATAATTTAGTTGTATCTTTAACTATTGTATAATTAATATAATATATAACTATTCCAAAAAAAAAAGAAGAAAATCCTTCCACCAGCCTCCAGCCAAGCTACCTACTCGCCGACCCATAAAAGATACCCAATTCTTTCTTTTTGTACCTTCTCCTTGCCTGTCCCTACATAACACCTCTCCTGTCCTCTTCCTCTCCATAAATTCATGTGATTAGTGCTTATATTTTGGTGTTTGGCTTGACCATTCATGTGATCCAATAAGGCTATTGTGATGGATTTTGGTTTCAAGTTCTTTTATTATGGCGATTTTGTAATCAATCTGACGATTATGTGAGATATTAAATTTTGTTTGGCTATTTTGTAATCATTTGCGTGGCTGCTTCTTCCAAGTTTTCCATTTTTTTACTACTAGAGTTCTGCACTTCTTTATGATGACCAACTGATGGTGGGTTGAGAAACAAAATGGAAAAGGGAAAGAAAAAGGAAGTAAAAGGAAGATGAAAGGAAATAACTTTTGTTGACATGAACGCCCCCATATTTGACTGAAGATAATAGAGTTAACAGTAAAAAACAACGGAGTGACATGTAATATATTAATTAAAATAGTTGAATGGTTAATTTAAAACAGTTTAGTGACCAAAAGTAGAGTATAGGAATAGTTTAATGATTATTTATGTTTTTTCTCCCCATTCAAAAGTTATTTTTTCAGAGGTGTTTACAACACACTTGTCCCAAAAAGATATGGTAGTATTTTTTGACAATACTTTCCAAAAAAATTCATCAAACACACTGTGTATTATCGTATATTATCTTATGTGACTATATATACAAAGGAAGCATCACTTATTTATTGGAATCTTCTCCCTTCTTATCTTTATGTTAAACAAAAATTTAAGAAAATTTAACAATATTAGTAACTATCCATTATTATATTTATAATAACTAAAAATAACTGCTTGTCAGCATATTTTTTTATGAAGTCTTTTAAAAAGATTTTTATGAAAATTAATTTCTACAATTAACTATTGTTATTCGCACATTTATTGGGTGTGCCTTAATCACTATTTATGATTAGTATATATGTATATATCTATACCATATATTAGGGATGGCAAATGGGCGGGATGGGTGGGATTTGGGTGGGATTTAATTGGGACTGTGAAATATGGGTCATATCCAAACAGTCCCATATTTGTCATGGGATCAATATGGGTGGGACTAAAATGGGCTAGTCCCATTTGATACCGCCCAAAAACCCAATTTATCCCATTTTATTATTTTTCTAAATTATCTTTTCCTTATTAATCAATTGTTATTTTTTTAGATTACTTATTTTTTTTAGTTTAACATGAATATTTATTTTTTAATTTATTAACCTCAATAAATTTTTAACTTTTTTATTTTTATATTATTATTTTTTTAGATCTCATTTATTAATGCTCTTTAATCTTTTAATTATAAACTTTAGTTTTTCAATTGTTACACGTACAGAGGATAGATTGAAGATGTGCAGATATTTAATTTAAAAAAAATCAAGTTAGATAGTATCTTATTAAAACTCTTGATACTAAAATCCATTACTAAAGTAATGAAGTAAATTAAAAATTAAAATAAATCAACATCTCATTTGTTCATGGACATTACAAACTTTAATGAAACTAGAATATAAAGACTAATTTTCCGAGAATAAGGTTGAACTAAAATTAAAGCAGTCAACATATAAATTTCACATGAATTTTTTTAGTACAAAAATCAGTTTAACCACATAAAATTGATGTCAATAGGTAAAATTTAACATAATATTTATAGTAGAAATAGATGAATCTAAGAGGGCAAAATAAAGAAGCTAAGAATGCAAAAATAAATTTCCAACTTGTCCATCATTAAAAAAATGGGTATTTCATTGTTATTGAAAAAAATGTTAAAAATAAAAAACAAATAAAAAATGAAAGATGTTTTGTTAATGCAGCTTAAAATGAAGGATTTTTTCAAAAGAAAGTATAGAAGAAGTGGATCTGATCAAAAACAAATTATTTCAAGGTTTGTCTATATTTGGGTATGGGAATCCCAATCATTTCCCAACCATACCCATATTTAAATGGGTCTTAATGGGTATAATCCCAAATAAGCCCAATCCCATATTATTGATACCCATCCCGCCCAAATAAAATATGGGCATGGGATCCCAATGGGGCTTGGGACTGATTGCCAGCATTACCATATATACAAGAGAGCATCATTTGGTCCGATGTCTTCCCTTTTTTAAATGTCTTTAAAAAAAAACTAATTCATGTCTAATTTCCTAAGTACAATATAAAAAAAGTCATCCATAAACACTATAAATAAGAAAATATTTATCCATTTTGAATAAAAATTATAATGAATAAATATAGCCTTGATTTATTAAAGTAAATTTAGTTTACATGAAATTTTAGTTCATGTCTTTTAATATAAATTACACACATATCATTGATGGCCTAAACACATATTCTTATATTTCAATAATCAAAAGCAAAGGGATTCATATTCTTTGTTTAGGATATTTTTAACTATAACTTAAAAGTTTTGCAATTGCCCTAAAAAATACATACCAGTTAATTATAAAAATATGCTGAGATAGGAAAAAAAATATTCTTCACATTTTTTAGAAATTTTAAAATTGATAAATATTTTTAATTGCGCTGAGGTCAACTTTTTTCCATTTTTAATTCATATGCTTTTTAAAAATTTTAATATAATAATATTTGGCCAGTCTTATTTCACCATATTTCATTTTTCAACAATTTGATATGTGTGCGTACGCATACACATTTACATACAATTCTCGGGCGATGCATGGATTTATGATTGGTGGCAACAGAAGTTAGAATGATAGATAAGATATTTCAACTGTATCCAATCATAAATGTTAGTGTTTGATCTCAAAAGTCACAAAGAATTGCTCCGTTTTTTTATTATTTTTATTCTTATAGATAGATAATGTTATATATAGGAAAGTACATACAATTATACATGCATGCATTTTGCTAAGCATATTGGTAGTATTCTTAATCCATATGAAATTGTTTTGAGATGCTTGTACAGAATATTGAAAAATTGTGCCAAAATAATAGTAGTTTAAATAAAAAAGAGAAATTAACTATTAATTTAAACTTATGGTAGATCGAAGTAAGATTCAAATGGACTCAAGACTAAATCTTGGTTTGCCTCTTAACCCAAAAAATTAAAAAAAAAAAGTATTGAACTTAACTTCAAACTCAGACAAGAGCTCAAACCAAAATAATTAATTAAAGTTAAATTGTACTGTCAAATAAATTCAGACAAGAACTGAAAGATTATCATAAATAGAGCATACCTATCCAAACTGATTTTTTTTTTTATTTCCACATAA
This sequence comes from Mitragyna speciosa, assembly GCA_024721245.1. Taxonomy (NCBI): domain Eukaryota; kingdom Viridiplantae; phylum Streptophyta; class Magnoliopsida; order Gentianales; family Rubiaceae; genus Mitragyna; species Mitragyna speciosa. Next base: position 28,732 of record JAMWEH010001303.1, on the reverse strand, counting down.
TTTTCCAAACTGATGTTGTTATAAGTTTATGTTCCTTTATCTTGAGATGAGAGTTGTTATTTTACCCAAAAAAAAAAAAAAAAAGTTAGTAACGTCATCTTTTACTCAACGAGATATCTTTTTTTTTAATAATTTAATAAGCTTAAACAATATATTCTACATGTTTTTCTAAAAAAATATTAGGGAAAGTTAACTACTTTCCTCCTCTTTTCTAGGTATTTTTTGGCTTCAAATGATTGCCATACATGTTAATCAGCTCAAGGCGCAACATGTAAGGAAAGAACTAATAAACCATCTCTAAAGTACTAAAAATAGCTTTTATATAGCAATATTTATTTAAATTTTTATAATGAAGATGTGTTCATTTCCACCATAGATTGCCATTGTTTGAAAAAGAAAAAATAAAAATAGATGGCATCCTAGTAGTTTAGCAAAGATGATGTGGCTAAATTGGCTAAAAGGATTTTCTCCAGGTATTAATAAATCACTGGACACCATCCCATAGAGTTCTCACCTAATGAACATTTTATTTCAAGTTCGTACAAGTAGACAAGATTGTCTAGGCATTTGGATGACGTATCTATCATGTAATTTTTCTTTGTTTCACAAATGCTTGCAAGACAATTGGCTAATGTCGATGTGGATAACATCTGGCAAGTGTCGATGTGGATAAGATCTATAGGTGTCTTGGAGCAAATGACAAGGGATTGTCTCTCGAAGTAAATGTGAGGGATCGTCCTTCGTGATAACATAAGAGTTTTCCTTACACTTGGCAAATGTCAATGTGAATAAGGTTTGTAGGTATATTGAAGTAATTGTGAAGGATCATCTTCTATGAGCACAAAAGGTTTCTTCAAACAACTAATACAGAGATGCCTCAATAACGGCATATTTTACTGATCAAACAATAGAATTGGGCTTTCCTCAAAATCCCTGCAGCAAGAGACTATTAACGAAGAAAGTTTGGAGATTTCTAAGTTTGGATATTGATACAGGAAACTTATAAGTAATATTAAGAACAAGATATCTCAGGAGAACCAAATTACCAAATTTAGAGAAATATTCAAAATGTGAAAAATATATGTCCAGTACTCTGAGCAATTTAAGCCTAATTCAAAAGATAAGATTTGTACTCAGGATAAGATTTAAGCCTAGGGTGAAACACACCAAAGATAAGATAATAATTGTGGAAGTGGGTGCTACTGTAACAAAGGTCAACAGAAGGTAAGATAATAATTGCGGAAGTGAAGATACTACTATAACAAAGGTCAATAGAAGCAAAGATCTAGACAGAAAATTCTAATTTTCAGAGAAACTTCATAGGAAAGAGTTAATGCTTCTTTGACACAAAGAACTCTGATTTCCAGAGCAACTTCATGGAAAAGAGTTATGGGTTCTTCAAATTTTGTAGGGGTTCAAAGCATTTTTCTCCTACTCTCCCCATAAACATCTCAATCCACATATATTTGATATTTCCTGCACCCAGATTTGTTCTCTCATATGTTTTCTTCATCATTTTTGAAGTTTTATTGTTAAACACATTAAGTATTGCATTATCGCCAAAATATTTGGTGCTCACAAATTCATCATCTGTGTGTATAAAATCACCAATATATCTGTGTGTATAAAATCACCAATGACAAAGCTTCAGTTTTCTGCAGTAATTCCCCACGAGAAGCGATGAAGTTCCCACCCACATCTCTATCCACAATAATAAGGTTCTTCACAATTAATGATTTAAAATCTATCTCACAATAGAGATCAAGGCTATTGATGCCACTCCAAAATCTTTTTATTTTATTTTTTTTTAGAAATCATCAAACACAAAAACAATTAGCAAGTTTTATTTTCATCCGCCCAAACATAAAAAATAGCCATAATAAAATCTCAAATTAAACACAATCATATATACATCTTGTAAACTTAAGATCTAATTAGAACACATCATCATCACAAAAAGGCACATATTATACATGATACTATTCAAATCCATCACTAATACCTTTTAATAACCAAAAATAATAGAACACATTATCATTGCATCAAAATAGCCATAATAAAAATCCAAATTAAAGCCAATCATATATAAATCTTGTAGACTTAAAATCTAATTAGAACACATTACTATCACAAAAAGGCACGTGTATTATCATTACAAAAAGGTGCATATTATACAGGATACTATTCAAATCCATCACGAATTCCTTTTAATACCCAAAAAAAATTTATATGCAACGCCACCGAAGAAATTATTGAAATCAAAAGTTCACTACCATTGTAGGAGAAGATCAATGAATAAACCTATTTTACAACCTATATCGAAGAAGTAGGAATAGGGTGATACAAGATTAGTTAGTGAAGAGCTGGATTAAGGGGGTAAACATTGGGTGGTTGGACTTTAGAGCAGGGGAACATGGAATAAAGGTGGAAGAGAAGGTCAGGAGGAAGCCAGTGGTACTGTGTGTAGGAGGCAATTAGGCAGGTTGGGTAGCTTTTGGACGGGTTAGTATTAGATTTTTATTTAAATGGGTTATATTCAACCCGCTAACTATATATTGGGTTAATATTGAGTTAGGTCATAGTGGGTTAACTCAAACCCATAACTCAAATATGACCCAACATATAATTTTATAAATTTTGGTACATAATTCTTTTTCACACACATTTATACACACAAAATAATTACAAAATGATTTTTTTCACATATACAAAAACATCTTTCCATATATAAACATATTTTCACACAGTAGAACACTTCCACAAATAACATATTTTCGTTATTCTCTTTTCTGTTTATTTTTCTCCTCCCATTCCCCCCTCCATCAAGCGCAAATCAAGCATTAAGATATACTAAAAGCACTAGAGCAGCCTCTCATTTTGAATTTTTCATTGAAGACACATAATTCTTATGCCTAATGAGATGGAAATCAGCTAAATGAATTTGGAAACAACTAGTGAATTGAATACGTAAGAACTGTTAAAAAAAAATTTAACTTGTATTGCCACTAAAAATCTGTTGCATTTTCTCCAATTCGGGGCTATAAACAAAAAAACAAACTTAAACTGTCAAGTCCCACCTAGGTATTTTTTCCACAGAGCCAAAACCCGTATTACTCTGAAAATGGTAAACATTCATTTTTCTACACTGTCCAAATCTATAAAAAAGAAAGAAAATTGGAAGTTTTCAAGCTTTATAAATAGTTGACGGATACTGATAATGCTTCAAATAATATCAGTTTGAACGACGCAGTATTAAAGGCAGTATTGGTTCAAATTCTAGACGCGGGGAATCGATTTTAATATGCATAAATAAAAGCAGAGAGATGCATGGCCATTGGCCATGGAGTGAACAATGCTGCATTTTCAATTGTTTTGATTTTTTTTAAAATATAAGTTAGATAATGAGTACTCAAATAAAATACCTAATTCACCCAATAAATAAGTTGGGTTTTCTTAACTCAACCCACCAAAACCCATAACCCAACTGACCCAATAGTGGGCAGATTGGTTGGGTTGTTAGGTTTTGGATTTAATTGACAGTTCTAATACTCTGATAAGGTTGACATAGGAGATAGTAAATATGGGAGAAAACATGTGGAAGTGGTTCTGTAAAAAAATTTTTAATGAGTTAGTTTGGTATTGACCAATGAAGGACAGCATTGTTGTTTAGCGAAAATTTGCTTCGGTAAAAGATAATCGCTCTGCCAATAACAACATATACACTAAAGATTTTTCTACACTAACGAGGTTCATTGCATAACAATATCTTTATTCAAATTTAAAATTCTCATTTTGTACATGTGAGATGTATCTAGACATGCTACTGTAGAATAGTTTTTACACAGTGTATGCAAGATTGATCCTATTAGTATTAGAATCTATATCAATCTATCAATGTTATATATGACAGTGAGTACCATTTAGTTTATGTTATCTCTGCTTTTTTACCTTTTTTTATAACGAATAAGTAATTCATTCTTTAACTGTAAAAGTACATTATCAACAAAACAAAATATAAACATGATAACTAATGAAATAACAACTCCTTTAATATTAAACTATCATGAATCATCATAGTTTTACTTTATTAATGTGAAGTTAATATTTGTGAAACTAAAACATATTTTTTTAAAAAAAAAAAATCAACCATGTATCATGTTTGTCCCAATCACTAAGTTTTTAAAAATCAATAGCCAAAACCAAAAGAATTTATTTTTTTTGTCTATTAATTATAGCTTTCAGATTTATTAATGTGAAGTTAATTCTTGTGAAACTAAAACATATTTTTTTAAAAAAAAAATTAACCATGTATCGTGTGTGCCCCAAGCACTAAGTTTTTAAAAATCAATACCCAAAACCAAAAGAATTCATATTTTCTGTCTATTAACTATAGCTTTCAATTTCACAGTTGCTTTGAAAAAACTAGATATCATACAATTATAAAAGGTTGTTAAGACGAGAAAATTTATTGTTCATATTTTTTAGAATTTTACATTGATAATTACTTTAAATTTATGTCACATATATTTTATTACATTAAAAGAGTGAGATAATTTTTTGGTCATTTTTTATTCATATGATTTTTTTTTTGTTTAATTCATTAATATTAGCCAAAGTTATCATCACACACACATACACACACACAAAAAAACACACGCACACATACATATACACACACACGCACACATATATATGACATATATCTGTGTTTGTGTTGTGTAATCGAGATATGGAGTGGTAAACAATTTATTTTAAAAGTACAATTTTCGTGCAATACATGAGTTCTTGAACAGTAGCACCCTAGGTTACTATGAAAGATGAGATATATTAATAAAATCCAGTCAGACAATATAAATGATCGAATTTAATAAGAAAGGTCACACAGCAATGCTCTGGTTTTTCTAATTTTATTTTGTAGATAGATAATGTCCATATATAAGAAAGTATGCACATCTTTATATGCATTTCAGCTAAATTGGTAGGATTCTTTTTTCGAATAAGCACATTGGTAGTATTCTTAACCCGTATGGAGTTGTTTTGCAATGTTCATTGGGTTTGGTCGTTGCCCAAAAAAAAAAAAGAATGTGCTAAACAAAATACTGGATTAAAGAAAAAAAAAAAAAAAAGAGAAATCCAGCTTTTGACGTAAACTCAAAGATTTAATGGAACTCAGAACTAAATTTTGGTTTACATCTGAACCAAAATAAAAAAAAGGTCAGTGTTGAACTTGACCTCAAAAGCCAAAAAGAGCTCAAACCAAATTCAATAACATGAACACTACCAATGAAAAGTGGAGCATACTTATCCAAATAATTTTGTTATAAGTTTTGTCCTTTTTTCAGCGAATTATAATAACAATTCTTAAAAGATAAATTTTAGATTTTTAACAAAAAAAAGAAATTTTAGAGAGCGCTCACTAATTTTCTCCTCTGTTCCCTATATTTTTAGGCTTTAATTGATTGTCATACATGTTAAATAACTAATGAACTATCTCCCAGGTACGCCTGTTTAAGACTCAAAACAGATTTACTTAGCAATATTTCTTGAATTTTTTATGATAAAGATGCGTTCATTTCCACTGTAAATTGCCATTGCTTGGAAAAAGTAAACAAAAGAAAAGTAGCCAGCATCCAAGTAGTTTAGTTTAGCTAAAATGGTGCTACTGAATTGGCCGGAAGATCTTCTCTAATGGTGATGATTAGAACCCCCTAGATTTAGTTTCCTCTGTGTTCTTTAAAAGCATAATTAACAAGAAGCGCCTCAGAACGTGCCAATGTTAACATTTAGTGCAGGATACCACAAGTGAACCAGTTTTTGTGTTTGAACTGGCAAATCGAAACGCACAAACTCATGTCCCAACTCTTTTGTAATTTAAAGCATAACCTAGAGAGTAAGACATTTGATTCAGTAGCACAATCCAAAATAAACCACAGAAAATATTTAGAAATGAGAAAGCAAGAATTTAACATACCACTATAGAAATCTATGTTAAAAAACCTAGGAGACTCAGAATGCTTGCATCTAGTGGAAAATCACGATGATATTTTCTTTGCCACACAGATTAACTTGTCTTCCTGAGTTTCTCTCAAGCATAAATTGCCGCAAGAGATTGTAGAGGCAATATGTTCTGACTCTCCAACCAGAATTCTTCTTCTCAATCAAAGAAACAAGTTTCTATGATAAGATCTTCCGATACTAGTCTGCCACTTCTTTCGCCTATTGAAGATTTAGATTCCAAGAACCAATTTCCAGAGGCAATCTCCCAACACTCAGGATAAAAGCCTTCAGGTGCTGAACAACTGATCAAAATCCAAGGAAAGAATTTTTTGGTATCCTTCTGGATTATGGCATACAAGTGAAGTTAAACTATTATCGACAACCATCCACCAATCATGTGTCAAGATCCTAGAGAGAAGATTGGCGACATGAGCAATTGCAGATGGTAGTCCTAGGCATTTCTTAGCAATTTGCTTTCCAATCTCTACCAATTCAGGAGGATAGCTCTTGCTTCCAAATAACTTCTTTCTCAGAAATTCCCAACTTTGATGTTCATCCAGAAGATTCATACGATAAATAGTACTATTGGGGTTTGTAGAGGTGGCCAATTGCATGGACTATGTGATCACTAGTATTCTACTCTCATTTTTGTCATCTGGAAAAAATTGTTGAACAACTTCCCAGGCCTCAACACTCAACATGTTGTCAATAACAATTAGGTATCTTTTACCCCTTAGACAACTATTTAGGCTTTTAGCTATGTCTGTCGTGCTCCTTTCATATATTTCATAGCTCCTTTCATATTTTTCATAGCTGGTTAGAGAAACAGAGCATAAGAGGTCATAGAACAAATCTTTCACTTTCTGATCTTCCCATACCGTTACCCATGCCTGGCAATCAAAGTGGCTAGAAACAATTGGATTATCTAAAATTTCGCCGGCAAGAGTACTTTTACCAATCCCAGCCATCCCTACAATTGTCAGAATTTCTAGCCCAGATGGACCGGATTGGATGAGTGTCGCTGTGATTTTCAGCATGCCCTCAAGACCAACCACAATGTCCTTCTGATTTGAATTGCCTTGCGATGAACACCAAGGTGAGGTAGACTCTAATTTTGAATCTTCCATACTAAGTTTCTGACCATTAATTCTCTTTGTCTCTCTGTTGTTAAACTTGAAACATTCACAGAAAATTCCTGAAAACATACTACTGGGAATGCCCTTGTCATTAATTTCCATTACCTGTCTCTTGATGTTAGAAGATTCCCCCAGCGCCAGCAAAATATGTCTGCGAGAGTCCCCCTTGATCTTAGAAGATTCCAGCAGCGGCCTCACCTCCTGCAAAAAAATTTGTCTGCAAGAGTGCCCCTTCATGTTAGCAAATTCCATCAAATCCTGCATAATATGTCTGTGAGAGTCCCCCTCCGCTTTGACAGTTAACTCGATACAAGAACACAATGTTTCAAAAATTCTGTCCAAAAACATAATGTCCTCATTCATGTATTCAGGCTCCTCTTCAACAGATCGTGACAGATATTCAACAAAATGTGGCAGCTTAAAGATGGTCGCATCAGATATTTTTAAAAAATATGTGGGATAGCAATCAGGGCTTTTATTTGAACAATCAGCGAAAAAGGTGAGCAAAAACCCAAGATTCTCGATGAGAACTTTGGTTTCCATGGCTATTTCAGAAAAAAACATTAGGCCATCTCTGAGTTTATCTGTTGTCTGAAGCAGGTTTCTTACTATCTGTCGAGAATGTTGCCTGTCTATATACCCAGTTACATCATCCTTCATGTTGCAAATATCCGTCTTATTGAGATATATCTTCATCCCTGCCTCTGAAAGATTAATTTTTTCCAGTATTTCTTTCACTTGCAATATCTCCAGTACTTCTTCCTCAAGCATTTCGTATGTTTTATTCATATTTAACATAGTTAACAATAAATATCTATCAGAGTCAGGAATACGAAATTTTTCATTTAATTGATCAATTAAAAGCTCATGGCAGACTTGGGTCTTCTTCCAAGAACTTCAGGATTTGACTAACCTTTTTAACTAAATATCCAGATTCGATTTTCTTAACTTTAAGAATCAGACATAGGAATGGCAACAGATACTCAAGACATTTTTTTGTACGCTTCCATTCCCTCCATCTCACACTCTCGATGGTTGTCTTGATTTATAAAACAGCCTGCTTTCAGTTTCAAAGGGTTTCAAGGAAACAAGGTGTAAATATCATTATCCATTTTGGTAAAAATCCATAGAAAAGATCCCAAAAAAAATTCATAAACAAACCAGTGATTGAAAAGGAGGGAAAATTTAATAAAAAAGGAGGCTTCAAACCAACTGGAGTAACGATTGAAATTACCGTGGCAAGATACGGGAGCTTGAGGTGGAAGCCATCGGTACCAGAGCAGTTCCACAATCTGAAGGATGCCTGCCCTATCCCTCTTGAGTGATTGGACTAGTTAGAAGAGAAAGCATCGTAACGATGTCCTGCCTCTTGAGTGATTGGGAATAGCTAACAGAAGAGAGGATGAGGTACTTGAAGTAAAATATGGTCTTTGTGTAATCAAGTCAACAGCTCTCCTGGAACCAAAACTGGTGACGGACTGCATTGAAGATTAATAGAAAATGCCGATGACGATCTTTTGTTGACTAGCCATATATTTTTATTTTCCAAGAAACTTGATAAAATTTTTTATAGGTGCTCTTTTTTTAAGTTAAAAAAAGGGTTTACTATTTTTTGTCATTTTTACCTTTTTTTTTGTTTCACCACGTCATGCTAGCACTAGTTAATTCTACATGCTCTCTCTCTCTCTCTCTCTCTGCTCCCCCCCCCCCCCCCCCCTCCCCCCCAAGAAACCAAACAAAAAAATCCAAAATTTTCGATTTGCTATTGACTAAAAAAATTGGATTATGTCGGTAGATCTTTTTAGAGTTGCTTAGTAGTAGTAGTTAACAAAAAATTTTGCTTAGCACTTTGAATAAGTTAGCTTAGGCGCACATGCTTAAAAAATTTGCGTAGAATTGAAAGTAATGATTAAAATTCTGTTGTGCACGTGGAGTAATGGATGTACACAGATTGTTCGTTTTTTAAACATAAATTCATTTTGATCAAAAAAAAAAAAACATAAATTCATTGATTTTAAAATACAGTGCCCGGCAGATCTAAAATTTTAACTTGCCCTGACCCTAATCCCAGTCCAATTGCCATTTAATTTACTCTTATGGTCACTTTATCCACAATATTTTAGATATATTTAATTTTGTTCTTTTTTTATACTAATTAGTTTATTGCATGCACGTATTCATTTTATTTTAAAAATTTGAAACTGATAATCTTTTAAAAATAAAAACAATTAATTTTGAAATAGTCAAATGCGGGATATTAGTTTATGGTTATATTTTATTTTTCATCAGAAGAGATTTCTTTACGTATTGCTTTTAAAAAAATTACATTACAATACAAAAATTGCGTATAAAATACAAATTAGACTAAGAAAATCTTAATACAAAGTAACACTTATAGACACAGAATATATAGAATCTTTCTGAATATGCAATTAAGTTTTGCGGATTCACATATTTAATTTTGCAGAAAATGTTCCCAATGTAGTATTCATGGGTTTCACATATTTGCTGGCTTTTTAAGATTCGGAAAGTTTAGAAGAAAATCTTTGAGTGCAACTCCCAAATTACGATGTGGAAAGGATGGAAAGCAATCATTCTTTTGAGTGCATACGCCCAATCTAGTATTTTGGTTTTTTTTTTTTTTTTTTGTTTGAAGAAGAAGAATAAGAATTTGCAGAACTAAAGGAACGGGATTAGAAATTACAGGATTCCTCAAATTTGCAGAACAAGAATTTGCCATTTTATATTTGTCTGTATCCCCGCAATGCTAATCAGTTTTGCAGTTCAACCCTCCAGAGAGAAATACAAATTCCAGTAAGGTAAAATAAAAACATAACCAAGTTCAGAGTCTAGGCATAGATCTCTACGTGCCAAAAATTGCTCTCCCCCTTCCACGCAGAGCAAAGTGTAACCCCAGGGCCTAAGTATCTTCAGGCATAACAGTGCAATCAATATGACCAATGCAAGCCAAGAAAGAGTAATCAGATTTATTGAAGAAATAAAACAACTCCTTGGTATACAGAAAGAGTTCTCTTTCATTTTTTTTTTCTTTACTATACAGAAAGAGTTCATTTCATATTTTTTAAACTTTACCTCCTATTGATACACATACCGTTTCTTAAATAGTTAAATAAAGGAGGAAATTCTCAGTAAAATTAGAAAATTAGCAAAGCTGTCCATATGCAGCGAAATATTGTTCAAATGCATCAAAAATTTATCACAAATGTTAAATGACAGTGGTGGAATTTATCCTGATGCTCTCTAATCCTCTTGGTCCCTGCATTAGCAAACCATAGAATTCCCAATCAACACAGCAGCAGCAGCGCAACAAAACCAGAAAACCAACACCTGCACAAGCTGCAACAGCAGCAGCTAAAACAGCTGGAGCTGCTGCAGTAACCGGAAAAAAAAAAAAAGGAACATTAAGCATCAAGTGATAAAATTAAGCTAGGATTTTTCTTCCAGAAAACTATAGCGTAAAATCAAATTTTGATACCAATGCAAACAGAGGCTAAGATTCCTTTATGTCTTTGCTAGCATGTCCCATCCAGTAGATCACACTTTCAGCAACTACTTTATCTCTTTACATAAAAAATGCATGAAAACAGTAAAAATCCAAAACACATCAACAGGAAACAGCAACACAACTTCTTTAGAAAGGTCCTTAACGGCTTCTAGAAAGAAGGCTTCTATAACGACTTTCCTGCCTATCAAGATAAGAAAAACATGACAAATTCATAATAGTCTAAGAAAGTTGGAAAGCACAAATGTTGCAAGCAGCAGATTTGGTTACACATCAGCAGCAAAGCAGGACTAACATGATGTTTCATTGAATACATGATGCTTCAACAAACTGTGGAAAATACATTATGCTTCATTTCATGATGCGAAAAATAAAGTATTCCAAAGTAATATGCTGAGTCAACGACTATTTTCCATATGAAGCTGCTCTCTCCCACATACATAGTATATGGATCTGCAGATCGTGACGCAACTTTATCTGGAAACACATAATATTAGTTCCATTATTACATTTGGCCTTTTATGGTTGCTCTCTCTCTCTCTCTCTCTCTCTCTCATATTACATTCATCAATGGTCTATCCTCACAACTATGGCTTCATTCCCACAACACTTAGTGAACATAATGATCCAAATACAGCTTAGCAAGCAACAATGTCCAAGTATGCACATCAACAAATCCACCAAACACAGCAATGTGCATCAACATCCAAGTATATACACACATATAAACACACAATGCAACAATATCCATTCGTTGGTGATCCTTTCAATTTTTACTTTCCTTCCTCTCTTACTGTCGAAGAACAAGAAAGAAACCAACGCACAATAAAATTTTTTTTTTTTAGGAAAAAGTTTCTGATAAGCAAGCACATCTTTAAAATCCTAATTTTGAAATATAAGAACAATAATTTACCCAAGAAACAGTAACCAAAGCCAAGGAACATGAATATGGTAAAGATATCACTTTGATACCTGACAAATCAAAGCCCATGTTAAAGAACACAGATTCATTTACTTGTATTCAACTGCCAAATAAGCAATAGTAACGTCAAAGAAAGATATGATAAAGCAAAGCTATGACCATCCATACCATAAAATAAGCAGCCTCCACGGCCTCTAATTTGGGAAGTTGGTCCATCTGGATGCGTAAAATCCAATAAATTATTCCAAACTATACAGTTCACGAAAGGTGATTTGCATATAAGCCAATTAATTATAGCACTATAATATTCCGTGTGAATTAAGGTCACTTCAAAATGCACAAATGAGTAACTTCAGGTTTCCAAGTAATACAGGGAATTAGCTTAGTAAAAAGCACCAACCAAAAAAATAGAAATCAAAGCAAAGTACTTAAGAAACTTATGAAAAAACAAATTCTAGGATTTTCTTAAGCAGCTAAAAGTCTTTACATATTATGAAAATGAAATCAAACAGAATAACCCTAATACTCAACAGGTGGCTGTGAGTCCTATGTCTCTTTTTTGGTTGAGATTTTAGTATGAATACTTATCCATTTCAGATAGCATTGCCAACTGCATCTGCTTGCAACAAATGCCTAACCTTCAGGGGATTTATGATTGGTAATTAAAAATGACTTTAAATGCATTAGTTGTTGATAATTTCGTCACTTCAATTTGTAAACGATTTTAATACAGTTAATCTTAGCATAATGTTCGCTTAGAATATATTATGCATGTAGTAATCTACAAAATCAGTCTAATTTTACTGTTTGATTCATGTGAAATTTTTCTTTAAGCTAGGTACTGTTGATGGTCAAATGCACTCAATAAATTCAGATGCAGCTATTATATTCAGCCTTAGGCACGATAACTCTGCATTATATTTTCATATGCAAATATGCAAATTAGATTGAAAATAATACTCATTTGAATAAGACAATCATTTTGGAATTACTGTAAACACAGAAGTACATGGGTTCACATTTAGAAGTCAAAAGAGTTTGATTACTCATCCATACTCATGAGTGAGGACCAAGTTTAAATGACGTATGAAGATCACAACAGAAAGTAATAGCTGGCATAAATTTCAGAACTGCATGAAATATTCTTTAAACACAATATTAAGGTACTGAAATTGGGGATTAGACTCAGAATCCTGTATGTAGGGGTGGGCATGGACCGGTTAACCGGTCCACACACCTAATATTCGAACCGGAACCGCTTGTACGGTTCGCCTAGTTTATAAACCGTATCCGATCCCTCATTAATCGGTTAACCGCTTATCGGTTACCCGATTAAAGAGGGTCGGGTACCGCAGGTAACCGGAACCGTATAGTTTAAGTTAATTTGACAAAATAGATCAAAATATTATAACATAAACCTTTGCTCAAATTAAAAAAATGCTTATACAATTTCAATTACTTTAAAAAACTAAGCAATAAGATTACAATTGAAACTCTTTCATCTACTCTTTTTAAAAGTAAAAAAGGTTAAAAAAGATTGCTCTTTTTGAGAGTAAAAAATTTATGTATTTCAATTATAGGAAAATAATTTTTTAGTTAGCATCAAGAAATTAAATTGAAAGAAAAATTAAATACGATATTTAAGTTTTAAAATAATCTTAAACTTGAAAATGATATGAATTAATATTCCTCAATTCCTCTATAAAATTACAAATATTAGCCTTTAAGACGTGTATATGGATCGGTTCGGTTAACCGCGGTTTTTGAAAATTGATACCCGGAATCGGAACCGCTTTTACAAATAAGGTTCGGTTAACCTAACCGCTTTCAAAATTCGATTCGGTTACCCTCATTTTTCGGTTCGGAATGGACCGGTTATTGCGGTTTTTCGGTTTTCCGGTTATTTTTGCCCACCTTTACCTGTATGACAATTTTTTTCCAATATCATTTTCAATAGTTGATGTTGAGTCATGGATGTAGCTTTCAAATAATCAAGAGCACCAGTAATTATATTAGACTGATAAAGAAAGTGAAACATAAAATGGTAAATATCCAATGGACAAAAAAGGATAACTTATGGTTCAAATCAAGAGCTATATTCTCATTTAAGGCCATGGCAATGTAATCTTTAGAGAGAATCAAATTTGTTACCACGTGTACTTCACTAATTGCATCAACAGGATGGAAGTTATATAATTTCATTATAATTAGTCAACCCAAACAGAGCTCAAACTCTCTGTCCCAGTTTATGAGTAAGCTACTCGGCAAGTATGTGCACAGATCACTAAATTGTTGGTATCAATTTTAGGACAATTATATCTTAAGTCTAATTCAATACAGCATACACAATGTAATGTTACTTACAAGTTCATCTTTATTGAAGATAAATCGGTAATTGACTAAAACACTCTTATTTTAGTGTTTTACTGCTTTGCAATATAGAGACTATATTTCAGTAAATTACTTCACGATCAATCCATATGCTGGGAAAGTGAACCATCTGGTAACAATCTGAATGAGGTTTGCTAACTTCAATTGAATCACTGGTAATTAGAGGCTGCCCTAATACAAAAGACCAGTGCCTGAACCTGACTTTTATACACTTTTACTTTCGTAAACAGAAGACAAGATATTCTTCCCCATTTTCAGATCACAAAATACTATACAATTCTCAAATTTAGAGAATATTAACCGAGAAAAGAATATATTACCAAATGCAGCACCAAAGAGAAGCTGGAGAAGACCCAATTTTTAGCAATCTTCTGAAACCCCATTCTTTTGACAAATATACTTTATGAGTTTCACTATCTTATACCACCATTGTAATTCAAAAAGACCAGATAAGCCCATCTTGCATCACAGGACTTCAGCCTGTATTTTCTTGACTTCAAGAATGAAACATGGGAATGAAGCAGGTAATCCAGCTTTTGCAAAAGAGAAGCCACTGCTGCATTAAGCCGCCATCTCTGATTTCAAGGAACAAAGAATCCAAAGAATCACATTAAGGAATTGATAAAAGAAAACTGATCGTACCAAAAACTCTTCTGAATTTTCGAAAATCCACTTACACCATCTAAATTCCATTCCAGAAATAGTTATCATCATAACAAATATTGCCACTTAATTCGCCTTGTTCTCACAGATATTAGCAACTGATCCAGGATTCGATTGTACTTGAGCATTGTAATTAAGCAACTTCAGTGTAAGCAACTTTGCACATACCTGCAGAGAATCACCATATTTCCTGTCCAAAATTCATTCCTCTCATCCAAATTTTATGGTCAACGGCAATGATGTGAACTGCAAAATGCTTCCAATTTTCTTTCTATATACTACTATCTATTGCTGAATTTGTATTTTTCTGTCATTTAGCTAATTGTCCCTGTTCCGTTTCTTTCAGTCATTTGGCTAGTTATCCACTGCTGCTTCGGGAGTTGTACAATAGCAATAGTGCAGAAACATTTTGATATTTTTTTTAGTACTCGTAAATAAGTAACCTAGCCTGTGATCCTTTATTTTCTAAAAACAAGGTGACACGGTTCTCTTGAGAAAAATTATTGGTTCAAAAGCATTCGATTAATTGTGTAAATTGCCAAACGGCTTGAATTGCAAACACATTTCTAGTCCCTGAGTTGTTCAAATTCTTTGATTGCAGAATTTGTTAATTGGAAAACTGAAACAACAAAAGAAGATGCTTTTTTTGTTTTTTTTTTAAGTAGGAAGATGAGATATAAGAAGTGAAAGTTCATCGCTTTTAAAATTCTGCAAACCTTATGCTACCATTAGGTCCCTCACTTGCTTCGCTAATGTTTATTTCTATATTCCACATAGCCCTTTAGTGAGGCAAAGCAATCAGCATGTTCTCTTGCCTTCAATTAGCAGCTGATTCTCAATTATTTTCTCTCTTTCTTTCAGCTGACAAACTTCACTTCCAAGAACTCTAGATACATGGTTAGTAATGTATTTATTTTCACACTGATTCCACTTCTATAAAGTGATTCTTAGCACCGGATTCTCCAAATCTGACTTCTCTTGTAGTCTATTTCTATTGTATCTATACCTGCCATTGATTAACCACATATTTGCTAAACAAAGTTATATACTTCCACCAAGATCAGTGTAACAAATGCAAGTTGACGGAAAATATATATATGCTTGCAAGCCCTATGCACAAGAAAACTATCCTTTGAAGAATACGGCTGGAGTATCCACTAAAACAACAATGATAAAAATAGATGTCATCATTCCATAACAGCCAACGATTATAGGATAAGAAGGATCAATTATAAAACAACAGCACAAGTTCGCAAGCTGCACGGCAATAGCTATAAAAGAACAAAAACTGAAATCAACTTTCAATACCACATGAATTCTTTCCATTAACAATGACCCAAGACTGGAAAAAAGAAGAGGTTTCAGACAGCATGTCAACAACAACCAGGGAATCACCAAAATAGTTGAGAACGCAGAAGGAAGATAAAGTGAAGCATAGAAAGCCAACAGGAGCTCAGAGTCCAAGCTTCAATTATGCAGGCGTTGGAAACCTGTCACATGAATGGGGAAAATTTAAGTACTAGCATCTTTAGGACAAGCAATACATATATATGATAGTGTAAAAAAGGGTACAGGGTGACAAGTACTAGCACATGAAAATCTTATTGTACCACTGAAAAATAATGATAAACTTTGATGTTCGGATTTTTAGGTACGAGTGCAATAATAAAGGAACAAAAGATAATTTCCACTTACCGAACACTTCTAATAACAACATCAAGGCCTTCATTTTGTTCTTGAAATTCTCTAGCAGAATTCTCAGCAAATGCACTACAGTGATCCAATTCAATTTTCAAGAGAGTTGGAAGTTCCCCAACGTCTGAAGGGATCACATTCAAAGACTCACAAGATCTCAAAACTAGATATTCAAGTTGTGGAAAATGATCAGTCCTTGTAGTTTCCCAGTGCACTAGATCAGACTTGTCTATCAGCAAAAGCTTTAAGGAACAAAATACTTCTTCCAGTTAGTTCCCAATTTGGTCCTTGAAAAGCATAATATTTCAATTTGAGCACCTCAAGATATGGTAACTTTGTAAGGTAGACCATATCTTTCCATGATAGATAGCTCCTACTCAAAGTCAAATGTTTGAGCTTAGATGGAAGAGCATTCCAGCATATAGTTCTTGCCTGTTTGGATTTTTCCTATAGAATGAACATTTCAATGTTTCAAGTTCATGCAAGTAGACAAGATTGTCCAAAGCATTTGGATGACCCTAACCATCATACTAGTCTTCCTCTGTTTCACAAATCCCGATCTTCTTAAGGCTGGGGCATGATGGTGAAAACTTCCTTTCTGCAACTGGCAAATGTCAGTGTGGATAAAGTTTGTAGGTCTCTTGGAGCGAATGGTAAGGGATCATCCTCCATGACAGCAAAAGGTTTCCTCTAAATAACTCGGTAGTAAACTAGGTACACTACTATGGAGATGCCTCAATGACGGCATACTCCAATATTCAAAAAATAAAGTTGGACATATACTTAGAATCCCTGCAAGGCCAGGGACCATGAATCAAGAGGGTTTGGAGATTCTTGAGTTTGGATATTGATGCTAGGAAACTTGTAAGTAATATTAAGAGCAAGATATCTCAGGTGAACCAAATTTAATATATCACTAGGGAAATAATCAAAACGTAGAAAATATATGTCCAATACTCTGAGCAATTTAAACCCCAATTGAAAAAATAAGATATCTGGTGCGATACCTAACCCTAGTGTGAAACACATAAAAGATAGCAATTGTGGAATTGAAGGTGCTGCTGGAACATCATCATAAGGGTCCACGTGAAAACTCAATCGACGCTGACTACGTGGACCAGTTACAAAACTTCGAGCGCCTCTATTTATTCACTCGCATAAAGTTCTCCTTCTGAGCTTCTCTCAAGCACAATTCCCTCAGCAAATCATGCAGATGACAGGTTTTGATCTTCCCATCGAAGCTTCTCCTTCCTGCCAATACTAAGTTTCTACCAACAAGATCTTCCAAGCAATCCTCTGCAACTTGTTCCAAATCTTTTGAAGATTTTAGATCAAAGAAACCCTCAGCAATCCACATAGTGATCAGTTTATAAACTTCAATATCACAATCTTCAGGGAAAGCCCCCAAGTAAAGGAAACAAGCTTTTAGTTGATGAGGCAAATGATTGTAACTTAAGGCTAGTATATTTAGGCATTCTTCTGAATCTGCACTACATACAATTGAACTTACATTGGTTTCTATATCCTTCCAGAGATCACATGTCCTTGTGATTCGAGAGAGAAGACAACCGATGACAACAATTGCTAATGGCAGTCCTTGACATTTTATTGCTATTTTCCTCCCAACCTCCATTAACTCAGGGGGGCAAATTTCTCTTCCAAACACCACACTTTCCAGCAATTTCCAACTTTGATTATTTTCAGTGGTCTCATAAAATGATTGTTCTGACTAGCTATATGTGCAGATCGAGTAGTCAATAGTATCCGACTTCCATTATTGTCATCTGGAAAATATCTCTGGACAGCATCCCAGGGCTCTGCACTCCACACATCATCCATGACAATCAGATACCGGATACCCTTTAGACTTCTGTACACGTCTTCAGCTACGTCTTCAGTGCTCTTGTCATGTATTTTATAAGTGGCATGTACTTTATAAGTGGGTAGAGAAACAGAACATAAAAGTCTAAAAAACAGCTCTTTCACATGGTAAACTTGAGATATCGTGATCCATGCGCGACAATGGAAGTGTTGAACAACAGAAGGACAATCAAAAACTTTCCTGGCAAGAGTAGTTTTACCAATTCCACCCATCCCCATGATTGTAAGAATTCCTCGTCCAAATGGTGGTGACCTAGTGAGTCTTTCTGTGATTTTTGTTATGTCAGCATCAAGACCTATCACAATATCCTCTTGCACTGAATTGTGGCTTTTTGATGAAACCGCAAGTGAAATGGACCTTGATTGAAAATCTTTTATATCTAGTGTCTTACAAAAGATAGTTTCAATTTGTCCCTTAATGTAATGAACCTTTTTTAATGCCTCCCACAAAGTTTCTCGAATGCCATTCTCCCTACCGAACATATTCTTAACCATTGTTTCAAGAGAACTTTTCTCAAATGATAATTGAGTAGAGATTTTAGATATCCTACATGTGAAATCTGTTATCACAGTATCAATTTTATTGTCAATCATAAAATGTTCAACAACATCTCCTACTCCATTGACAACATCTACTATGGATTTCATTAACTCATGGTCATTGCATCTATCTGAACACTTGTCAACAAAGGCCAGCAAAAAGTGAAGATCTTGACTAAGAACTCTTAATTCTGCAGCAACTTCAAGGAAAAAAGTCATGGCTTCTTTGAGTTGTCTACAAGCTCGAAGCAATTTCTTCGCACCCTCCCTATGAGGATTTTGATCTACATACACAACAGTATTTCTACTGATATTTCCAACATCCATTATTTGAAGAAACAGCATCAGATTTGCCTCAGTCTTTTCTAAAACTTCAAACTTTTCTTCTAACCATTTTTGGTTTTTTACCGATAAAATATATTAGGCATTGCAGTATCTCCAAAATATCTGGTGCTACACTCACATATTCATCTGTCTGCACAAAATCATCAACTAGTCAATGTCACAGCTTCAGTTTTCTTTGTTAATTCCTCCAGGGGAAGAGATGAAGTTCCACGTAGGATTATATCAACATTTTCCCTAAAAGCTTCAGCCTGTAGTTTCTTAATTTCAAGAATTACACATGGCAATTGCACCAGATACTCCAGCACTTGGATACGCGAACACAATGTAGCATAAGACATCTCTTTTATCAGTGCTCCAAAGTTTAGGAGAGAGGGAAGTTTCAACCTAGGGCAGGTCACCAGTAGTGTTGCTTACAGTAGTTCTCACAGATTGCCTAACAAACCCCGAGTACTCCAAACAAAAGAAGCAAACATTCACCTATTGAGTCACGACACGTTGGTCATAAGCCATCCCTTCTTTCCCTCTTGCCTACAAACCAAATTTTCAGAATAGCAAAGTATTTTTAACAACCCATCACCTCCTTCCCACTTCTCACACGGAATCTTTATGGTTCAAAGATTCATCATCGTATTCATACGTTTTGTAACAGCCCACCACCTCCCAAATCCTACTTTTACAGAATCCTTAGAACTAATTTCAGAAAATCTAACACGTGTTTGTCGATTGTAACTGCAATTAAAGAAGGGCCAAATTAATACATAAAATAAATAAAACTACAATCAAAGATGGGTGGATAACAATCTAAACATAGAGTATGAAAATAGATACCCGGCTGAAGATAACTGAAAGTGAGCTTCTGCCAGATGCACCGGATCGGAAAGAATGCCTGTGAACGAAGACTTGAAAATGGAGTCAACTGATTTGCCCAAGTCGATACGGACGCCCAAAGACGAAGGCTCTGTGGGGTTGCAACTCTGGAATGGCTCTTAATGGATTGGCCTTCTAAATTTTTAATGGATTTGGTTCCCAGAGTGTGCATTCGATTATATAGTTTAATCCAAAAAAGGTCTTCAAATACCTCCACATTTATTGTCAAAAACACACTTTATCGAAACAATGATTCGTATAGTACAGAAATATATTTAGCTCCGTTTGGACGTGATTATTTGGAGAGAATTATTGAGAAAAATTATTTAGATAACTTTTGTTAAATTTTTGAAAAAGTTAAAAAATGTTTGACTTGTGAAAATTTTTTGAAATTTTTATTTGGATAATAAATAATTTTTTTGTTGACTTTTTTGAAAAGGTGTTTGAATTGTGAAAATGTTTTTAGTTTGTTTAAAAACTTTGTAATAACTTTAGAAATTTTTCACAAATTATTCACAAAAGTAAGCATGTTTATATTTAAGATCTGCTTAAAAAAATTAAAAAAATCGTGCATACAAAATGAGGTTCTGTTGTCGACGGGTTTTGTGATGAGTTTTGTGGAACGAACGATAATGTTAGATGCTCGTAAAATGACAAGTGCCCAGTAAGCTTTTAATTTTCAAATAGTTTGGATGCTCGTAAAATTACCAACGTCTGATATCAGTGCTCGGTCTACAAAACCGACCACAAAACCCACCGACAATTAGGGGTGGGTATGGACCGATTAACCGATCCATTCAGTTAATATTATAACCGAAACCGCTTGTAGCAGTTCGCCTAATTGGCTAACCGTATTTGACCCTCATTAGTCGATTAACCGCTTAGCAGTCACCCAGTTAAAGAGGGTCGGGTACCACGGATAACCGAAACCATATGCTATTAAGTTAATTTGACAAATAGAGAAAAAATATGACAACATAAATACTTTTTCAAATAAAAAAGCTATTTATATAATTTCAATTACTTTAAAAAACAAGCAATAAAATTACAAATTGAAACTCTTGCATCCACTCTTTTTAAAATTAAAAAAAGTTAGAAATCAAAATTTTTCACAATACGAATACAAAATATTTATGTTATTTTCCATATTTCGTATCTAAGTTGTGTGAAAGTAATTTTTTTTTATTTAGTATCAAGAATATATATGATAATCAGAGCATAAAAAAAATAACAGACAGATCAAAAAATTAAATTGAAAGAAAAATCTAATGAAATATAAGTTTTTGAGTTATCTTAAACTTAAAAATAAAATGATTTAATAATTCTTATTTTTATATAATATTCATAAATATTAACCTCTAAGACATATGTGTGCATCGGTTCGGTTAACCGTGATTTTTAAAAATTGATACCCAAAACCGGAATTGCTTTTACAAATAAGGTTCAATTAACCTAACCACTTTTAGAATTCGGTTTGGTTGTCCTCGTTTTTTCAGTTCAGAATGGACCGATTATTGCGATTTTTCGAATTTACGGTTATTTTTGCCCACCCCTACTGACAATGCAGCTCATTTTGGTACTCATGATTTTTCAAAATTTTTAAATAAATTTTAAACATAAACATGCTTACTTTTCTAAATAATTGTGTAAAAAATTTCCAAAGTTATTACAAATTTTGAAAAAGTATTTGAAATTTAGAAAGAAAACATTTGGTGGGAAAATTTTGAACAATTATTTTTGAAAAAATGGGAAAAAATTTTTGGTCAAATCAACTTCAAAAATTCTTGGCTTTTAGCCAAATAATTTTTCAACTAACCAAACACACTTTGAAAAAATTTCCCAAAAAATCCCAAAAAATTACATCCGAACACATTATTTTTTAAAAATACTTTTCGAATATACTTCATCCGGAACACGTTGTATTCATTTCTATATCACAAATACACCAATCTAATCAATTGGTTTGTTACCCTTCCAAAAAAAAAACTTCATCCAAACATAATGTATATTAGTAGTATTACACAAATAATGTAAAGATCTTTTTTATACTAACGGGTTTCATTGCATGACAATATCCTTAATTCAAATTTAAAATTCTCATTTTGCACATGTGAGATCCATCTAGGCTCGCGAGTGTAGAAATTTGTTACACAGTGTATGCAAGGTTAGTCCTATTAGTATTAGAATCTATATCAATTTATCAATGTATAAATGAAGGGATAGTTCATGTTATCTCCCCTTTTTTACTTTTTTTTTAAACTAATTATTTTTTTAACTTCAACATATATTATCAATAAAACCACCCAAAAATAGGATAACTAACAAAATAACAACTCTTTTTATATTAAAATTCATCAATATTCATATTTTTACTTTATCAGTGGAAAGTTAATTTTTGTGAAACTAACTCATAGTTTTCAAAAAATTTAAACATATATATCATGTACTCTAAGCACTAGTTTTAAAAATCAATACCTAAAACCAATAGGATTTGTATTTTCTTCAACGAACTATAATTTTTAAATTTTATAATCACTTTAAAGAATAATTATCATACAATGGTTGTAGAGACGAGAAAAAAATATTCTTCACGTTTTTTAGAAATTTTACTTTGATAATTATTTTTAATTTGTGTCATATATATTTTATGTTATATATATTAAAAAAGGAAGTTTGGTGAGTGGTTAACTTTTTCTTTTGCATAGTGTTCTTACAAAATAAATTAATTGCAACATCATGTATCTAACATTAAATGCCTTTCCTTTTAATTGTTAGCATTATTACTGTAATACTAATATTGAGTATTTACTTTTAGGATTGTAGGTCTTATTGAAGAATGTTTCCTTAATTTCTTTTTCAAGGAATAAGTTTGTAAATTAAAATGAATTTTAAGTTTTAGAAATTAGAATTTCTATAGAAATTAAAAAATAATAAAAAGATTGGACTTTAGAAATTACTTTGCACTATTTATGTAATACTATAGAAAAAGAAATTTTGTTGCATTGTACTTTCTTATTTCATTATGGAATAAAACTATAGAGGGCTTAATTTTAGAAATTAATTAAATAAAAAATGAAGGAATTTTTTGCAACAAGAATCTTGGGGTTGAATTTTGAAAATTTATAAAAGATCCTTAGGTAATAAAATTGAATGTGGTTTGAATATTTCAGCAATAGCTTTTAGAAGTAATTGCTAATAGAATTTTGCAGGTTATATATCGAGATTAGTACTACGTAACTCTATGCTTAGTTCCAAAAATATTTTAATGCTTTTTTAGATAACAATTTGAGGTCATCATTTTTTGTTTCGTGACCACAAAATTTATGAGGTCATCATTTTTCTTATTTAAAATTTTCTTTTTTTGATTTTTTTCCTAATAGATGTAGCCATGGATGATCTATTGTCAATAAAGGAAAAGGTAAAAGAATTGTCGGAAAAAAACATCAAAGCAAGACATCATTGAATTCCCAAGACAAGCATTGGATATTTGAGCTAAAAAAAAAAAAGGCTTTCCCTAAAGAAACAAAACACGATTGGCTGCTGGACCAAAGTGAGTTTTTTATCCACTAGCACTTACTAAGTTAAATAAATAAATTGTTCAAAAAATAAGCTTGTAAATTGATTGGTTTTCATAAAATTAGGCTAAATTAAGGTGATAAAATCAAGCTAAATTAAAATGTTGTATTGTAGGAAGCTATATATATTTTGTAAGATTTCATTTTAAAACTAACAACCTGAAAAACAGAAATACAAGAAAACGGAGAAACATTAGTAACCATCATGATTTCCATTCATTTAGGAAGTTGTTAGCACTAATTCACAAATTTGTTATAATCAGTCGCTTTCGCATTTTATTATGAACAATTTAAATGGCAGAAATTGTTGCTCCATGTTAATGGATTCTAAATTTTTGTTATCAAAGAAAAAATAAAGAAATAACCAATTGATGCTATAAGAAAGCGAGTGTGTTCAATGAATTAGATTTTCTTTCCTATAGTACCTTTACAAAATAAATTAATAGCAGTATTTGGATTCTTTTTCTATAATTATTAGGGCTATTAATGTAATATTAATAATGAATATTTGCTTTAAGAATATAATCTTTATTCAAAGTATTTTTTTTCCTAATTTTTTAAAAAAATATATTTGTGAATTGGAAAGAAATTAGAAATTACTTTAGAATTTACAAAATTTGTCGAGTGAATTAAATTTCTTTCCCATAGTGGCCTTATAAAACTAATTGACGGCAATATAGTGGATGCTTTTTTTATAATTGTTAAGGTTGTTTAAGTAATATTAATATTGAGTATTTAATTTAAAAATATAATTTTTATTAAAGCATTTTTTTCTTAATTTCTTAAAGAATAAATTTGTGAATTGGAAGGAATTTCAAATTTGAAAAATTACTTTGGAAATTCTTTAGAAACTAAAAAATAATAAAATTATGGGAAGGACAAAAAAATTTCAAAAATAATATGATTAAATTTAGAAGAATAACATAAAAGTGACTTTGTTAGTCATTGGAATTAATGCCAATATTATGGATGCCTTTTTTATAATTAAATTGCTTTGGAAATTCTTTAGAAACTAAAGAATAATAAAAAGACTGAAAGGACTAAATATTTTCAAAAATAATGTGATCATTTAAGTTTAGAAAAATAATGATAAAAAGACTTTTTCATCTTTAGAATAAGAAAAAAGAGATTTTGCTCATCATTATGAGAAAAAAAATACTAGGAACTATTTACTTGCATAAAGAATATTTTGCATGTACTAAATTTGCTTCTACCAGAGTATTTGTTTATCAAGCTTGTAAATTTTTTTTTGCGATTTTTTCATATATACATTGGATTTTTTTAACTAATTATAAATTTTCAATTTGTTTGAATTTGTTGAAATATTATGCAATATTTGATAACATCAATAACATTTATCTAAAGAACCTTAATGTTGATAACAATGATGATTCCTCAAAGTAGTTGCAAGGTAGTTAATCTGTTTTTCCCTTGTGTCTACGTTCATTTGTGTTGATTATTCAGTCAAAGACAGATGTATACGTGTTAATATAAAAATGTTGTCTTTGTCTTCATATCAATAGATATTAACAATAAAAAAACTCGCAAAACTCCTAAGCATACAACAATAATTCAATTACCTAACATACTTAAACTAAACTTTATTTAAACATATTCTTTAATCATAATAATATTACACACTCCATAGAAATCCATATTTAACAAAAGATCTTTAGAGACATACTAACTAAATATCCCTATGATAGCAAAAAATATTAGCATATAGTATTTGATCTTAGATACAGTCCAAACTACAATGATTACCTTCAAATTACATATTATTCATTTACTAACTTAATTGTACATAGTTTACAATGATATCTACTAAGAAATTTGTATTGCTCAAAGTATTCTATTTCCCACTTTAAATCTCTCTATCTATTTACTTAGCTCAATAGAGTTGAAAATGAAGTTTTGTATTTGCAATATAATCCAAGTTAGATTATTGAGATTAACTCTAAAATTCATCATTCAAAGCTTGGGTTTCAATCGCCAAAGATGTGCTATGCCTGTTCTATGTTAATATTAGTTAAGTACTAGACAAAAAAGAGCACGTGTATTCAAACTTGTAATTTAGATTTAAAATATTTCAAGACATGCTTATCAACTGAAAAAGGAATCACCATCATTTGGATAACAAACAGAAGTTGAAAACATGAGGTGAGGAAATTTTTTCCACTCTACTCCAACCAAAATTCTTATTCTTTATTATTTATTATAACATTTAGATTGAGTGTTCTAGGTTTGAAACTTATTGTATTTTTCATCTTGTGAATTTATATACTACCTACTATAAAATAGGACCGAAGTAGGATTTTTTTTTTTTTTTTTTTGGCATTAGAGTGTTACACTTTTAAGAGAAAAATTTTGAATTTTGAATTTTTTTCACAGGCCTCAATCTCCTTTTCCTTTCTTTACTTTCCATTGTTTTTCTAAAAGTTTCTACTAAGATATAAATTAAAAAAACTTTGAAAGTATTTTATATATTTTGTTGAAGAAGAAGTATATTAGTATAGTACTCCAAATAATTTGTCTTTAATATACAATAGATTTTGTTCTTTTTTATTAATTGTAATAAAGTTCATAAAATGATTTAAATAGTTGGATTTTTTTCTTTTTAATCAATCTAAACAATACATTATTTGATTAAGTATCACAAAACAAAAAAAATGTATGACATGCAACCCACGTACTTTTACACTAGTTGAGTAATATGTAGAACAGAAGTGGGAAGTGAAGCTTTAGCAACTAATGAAAGTAAGAAATTAAAAAGGAGAGGGGCTGGCATTGTAAATGGGAAAAACAAGGGTAGGGTGATGAAAGCATCGATAATGCTACAAATGTTAAAGCATGAGTCAACAGGATAGAGAAATCTAAAGAGTTGAAGCAAGTTATCATACTAACCTGTCAAGGCAACAACAATAAACTTATCTATGGCAATCACTGGTCTAGAGGATAAACTAAGAGTTTAAATGCAACACCTTTTTTGTTCTTTATCCTTTGCTTGAACTTGTAATTTCAACACCTGTATGTGGCTATATCTCCAAGTCCAGATGGGATAGCCTCAAGCTTAGTTCGATGCCTAAGAAAAAGGCTTCTTAATATGGGGAAATGACTAGTTGAAGCTTTCCCCATCGCTAATTTTGTACTGTTGATGTGCAGAACCTTAAACTACGAAAGCCACCATCTACTATCTGCCACAACTCTCCTTCAAATGCATTGTCTTTCAACTTGAGCACCTCAAGCTTTTCCAACTTTCCTGATGCAGACATATGTTTCCAATCAAGTAACGTATTTAGCAGAGTCAGCCTAGTTAGCTTCCTAGGGAACATGCTTTCTTAAGAAAAATAACGTGTAACTTAAAGGTGATATCATCGTTCAACATCTTCAAATTTTCAAGCTCTTCTAATTTGAAGAGACTAGCAAATAAGCTAAGATTGACCATTGGGATCTATAACATTTGCTAATTTTCCACATATACCCAATTTCTTGATTTTGTCAGCCCTCTCAAACACTTTAGCTCTGCAACTTTCTAGTGAAATTTGAGAAAGGGTTTGCAAGTTTGCATTAATCAAGAACTCTTCCTTAGATTTTGCCAAGATCATGGAAGCATTAGTGTGCAGATGCCTTAGTTGTGGTAGCTTCCATATGTCTGCTTTTATTTTGAGCGTACGAGATGATGTTTCAATCATGAGAGTTTGTAAGTTCCAAAGGCTTGCCACTTTTTCAGGAAGGATTTAAAGTTGCGAGAGACAACAATGTATTTCAATAGGACCAGGTAAAGCAAATAGGTGGAAAACGTGGGAAAATGATTGATCTAACATCTAAAACTCTAAGAAGTTTGAAGGCTTTAGTATTAATGACACATGTTCAGGTTGTAAAGTAGTTTCTTCTTTTGCAAAGCTCATGAAAGAGCGAACAAACTCACCAGAAAGTTTGATTTAATATAATCCAACAATATAAATAATAGTAAGTATTTGAATACAAATGTCACACAGCAATGCTTGGATTTTTTTTTAAATTTATTTTATAGTTAGACAATGTTTATATATAGTAATGCGTGTACATTTTTATATGCGTTTCCACTAAATTAGTACTATTCTTTTTTCTAGTAATACAATGTTTATATATAGTAAAGTATGTACATTTTCATATGCGTTTCCACTAAATTAGTAGTATTCTTTTTTCTAGTAAGCATGTTGTTAGTATTCTTAATTCATATGGAGTTGTTTCGCAATGCTATTTTATCGAGTTTGGACGTTGCAAAAAATGTGCTAAAAGATGTCAGATTAGAGAAAAAAGAAAAAGTAAGCTTTTGACATAAACTCAAGGCAATTCGAGGTAAGATTCGATGGGACTCAAGACTAAATTTTGCTTTGCAATTGTACAACTCTTTCACTTTGTAATCTTGGCACACCGTTACCCATGCCCAGCAATCAAAGTGGCTAGAAATAATTGGATTATGAAAAACTTGAGCGACAAGAGTACTTTTACCAATCTCAACCATCCCTACAATTGTCAGAATTTCTAACCCAGATGGACTCAATTGTATGAGTCTCGCTGTGATTTTCAACATACCCTCTTTGAATTGCCTTGCGATGAACACCCATGGTTCAATGTCGCGGTCTCGGTCACAGTCGCGGTGCGTATCGTTTCATATCGGACTCGGCGTCTCGATCGTGGTTTCGGTGAGATGCACATTTTAAATCAATTTTTATTCTAAAAATTATAAATAATCATTCAAAATATAAAGAAAAGTATGCTACACAGAAATAACCAAAAATAAATAAATAAAATCTCTAAAATGTGTCATTTTTATCGATATAAAAAAATAATCTATATCTTTAAAAAGGAATCACATTAAACAAAATGTAAAGAATTGAAAAAATGTCTAATATTATTTTGAATGTTCACCTATCAATACGAAATAGAATGACGATGCGGTTTAAAATCACTTTCATTTTCTCCCAATGGATGGTAAAACAAATGTAGATGTGAGACAAGATCTTGAGTAAGTAACATATAGGAGCCATCTTGTGCATTCGTTGATTGTGAGGATTGACTTGGCATTCCATGATCATGATATGTAGGAATTGATTGATTGCTAGTGAATTTCGGAGCATAATGATAATATCCAAATCCTTGATAGTTAGCACTATCGCTAGTACGATCATAGCCAAAGCTATTGGAGTCAAAA